>NTPY01000067.1:452148-491985 GCA_002922825.1 Brachionus calyciflorus
TGTTTATTACTCAAATATGAAACTTGCTTTGGTTTTTTTTTAAAAAAAAATAAACTAACTTATCAAAGTTTTAAATTAAATTGACGTTTATGATACAATTTGAAAAGAAAATTTAAAATAAATTATTTAAAAATTATTTTAGTATTTTATTGATAATTTTGCTAATGTCTAATTCTTGAATGCCTTATCTCAGCAAAAGTTTTCTTTAAAAAAAAGTTCCTTAAAACTATTTGATCAAATATTTAACCAAAAAATGACTGAATAAGAAATTATATAAATATTAAAAGTTCCCTAAAGTAAAGTATTTTAGGTTTCCTCTATTTATTTGAATTATATCTCGACGTAATTACTTGTTCTGTTTCTAGTTAATTTTATTTATTGAAATTGGTTTTTGTTGTTGTTGGTTCTGTTGCTTTTGTTTTAGATTTCATTGATGATTGAAATGAGTCTTAATTAGGACTGATATGTGATTTTATAATTTTTTGAAAGATAGAGGGTCCATTTTAGAAAGTATCAATTTTAATCGACATCGAAAAACTCAAACTTTAAGTGCTTTTAGAGATTCATATAAAAATAAAAAGTTTTTTTCGTTACAAAAATCAATGCTTCCTAATTAAAAACATACTAATAATTTATCTTAATCCAAAATTTTGAAATTAATAATTTTAATCGTTTTTGAAATAAATATCAAATAAGATTTTGAAAATAAAAATCGTTTAAAAAAAAGAAGCTTAAGGATGATGGGTTTTCATCAAACCAGTATAAAAGTTCATTTTGTTTTTATTACTCAATCAAAACTTTAATACACTATTATTTTTCTTTCATATTTGAAAAAATAAATATTTTCCATTGAGATTAACTTGACTTCCGTAAAGCCTTTAGAAAAGATTTAGCTAAATTTTATTAATGAGTTTAGAGAGGCACTTTCTAACACTTTCTTAAAAGTGTGTTGAGCATGTCTGCCACATGTTTTAGTTTTGCTCTATAGATTTTGATTTTGATGATTTAAAATAATATCGAAACATAACAATTTATAGTTTAAGAATTTTTAAATCAATGAGTTAAATAAGAATTTATAAAATTTGTACAGTTATGGATTTTAAGAGAATTTATTTTGATTTTTTGAAAAAAATATTGAACTAAAAATTAAAATCAATTATTAGCTTTCGTCAGAATACCAGAATAAATTGTTCAATTTAATCTCAAATTTAATCTACCGACGTTAAAATATTCATCAAATGAATCAATAGCAAGATTCAAATAACAACACATATACTTGTTGATTTATAGACTTTCGTACTTTCCACACTTGTTTTTTAAAAAAATAAGATCAAGCACAAATAAGACAGGCGATTCAAAATACAAATACAATATATTTGTTAGGAAGCTTTATTTTTTAAGATTTTTTAAAATTAAATTCCATTTTCATCAGTCTATCGATTTGCCTTTTAAATTTAATCACCTACAGTTTCAGGTGCATCACAAAAAGTTCGGTTCTACGAAATTTTTTTGATTTACAGTAAATGATCGATTATGTCCCGTCATAATTATGTCCTATTTTGTTAATATCCCCAAATATATGAAGAATAGAATTTCTCTAATATTTTATAATGTAAATTAATTTTTTTAATATCCCATGTTTTTGTCCCATAATTTAATTACATCACATTTTTATTTAAAAAACAAACTAATAATTACATTAAAAATGAAGCATCCTTGGGTTCTATTTTTTTGATTTTTCAAAAAAGAATTTTTAAAAAGTCAATAAAAGTTCAAGAATAAATTAAGAAATATGTTCGGTTTTAATTCGAAAAAAATTCTATCATACTTTTATAATTCTCATTTAACACCAAGTTTTTTTTTAGTAGTAAACTATACTATATGCTAATTAGGATTGTCAAATATAAATTTTAAAATATTTGGAATTAGAATTATGATTGTAAAAGAGAACGATAAATGTATGCTCTGACAGGGTTCCAGGCCCTTCCTGCCCAAATATATAAATATTCAAATAGATTTAAATTTTAAAAAGGATGAAAAAAAAAATTTCCATTTTGTCCCATTTTATTTATATCCCCAAAATATTCGAGAACGAAAGGCAGGATATTAACGAGCGGCGGGTAAATAAAAAACAAAAAATGCAGCTTATTTATTGAATTATTACATCGATTTCCTGGTACCTTGGAAGTTAAATATGCCCAAAAATTTTTAAAAAAGTTGGTAAAGTAGATACAAATGATGAATAAATAAATAGTTGGATTAATTTAGAGTTTTGAATAAAATCGAATTTTACTTAAGAAACATATATTTACGTCTCAAATCTTTATTTTTGTTTTTCTATAAAATTTTCTTATTTGTTTATTCAAGAGAAAGAAAAACAAGACTTTTTCTTGAATAACTCTTGAAATCCGAATTCTCTACGGGAAAATTTATTCCATTCATCATTTATTTCCTCTTGCTCTGGTTATATTCTATTAAAAGATATTAATGAAGCCGTCATGATATGTTATGCAAAAAAAAACAAAAAAATTTCTTGATTAATCCAAGTCTCAAATTACTTTCTTTCTAAAATGACTTAACTTGTCAACTAAGATTTCAATAATATCGATTTGAAATTTAAACTTTTAATAAAGAAAAATAATAACTTCTTATTAAAAAATATCAAGAACTCTTTGGAAATAAATTGAAAGGTCTTTCTTAATTTGAAAATATTAAACTCTTTTTTTTTTAAATTATTTTATTTATTTAAATGATATTATTCTAAGCGTCTTAAAGAAAATAAAATACTAAGAATAATTATTTTTATTTTATTTTTTTAAGAGAATCTTTTAAAAAAACGAATTATATTCATGTTAACATTCGGTATTTTTTTTGTTGTTATTGGTTCCAAATAATTTAGATGCCAGTTTGGATAGCTCTGACTACGGCCTCGGCAGTTTCGACGGCGATTTGGGCCTCGGCTTTTTGAACATCAGAACCAGCTGAAGCTAATGATCGTTGAGCTTCGGCTAATTGTTCTTGGGCAGCTTTCAAGTCGAGTTTTTCCAATGGGAAAGCTTCTTCAGCCAACAATTGAACACTTGAGTCAGCATTGACAGTTACTGATCCAGAGCTAACAAAAAATCTCTTGACTGAACCGTCATTTTCAGTGACATTGACAACGCCTGGTTTCAAAACGGCCAAAGTTGGTACGTGATTGGCCAAAATACCAAATGAACCGCTCAATGATGGTACATCGACTTGTTTGACATTTTTAGCTTGATTGTACAAGACCTCAGCTGGTGAGGCAAATGTGAATGACATGTCAGTGGCCATACTTCTAGTCAATAGTCTAATTTGGGATTGAGCGTTTCTGATCTTTAATAATGGTCGAATAAAGGACATTGTTTAGAATTAGATTATTTTTAAAAATAAATAAATTAATCTAAATGTTAATTTTAATTAATTTTAGTTTTATTTAAATTTTGTTAATTTAATAAAAAAAAAAACTTTAAAAAAATTTAATTACTTTTTTGTGTTTTTTTTTTTTTTAAAAAAAGAAACAAATTTCTTAAATTTTTTTTAATCTGAAATCAATAAATATTTTTGAGCATGTCAATGAGAAATGTTTAAAACTTCAGATGTTTAAAAATTTAATAATTCTTTTTTATTTTTTTTATTTTCAATTTTTAACTTTTTTTCCCCCATTTAAAAGACCATAGTATATTTTTTAAAATACCCATAGCCTATGAGTCTGAATAATTAAATTTAAAGATTGCCTTTTCTTTCTTGAACATTAATCGCTCGATACTTATCAACTTTTTTGAAATTAAAAAAAAAAAACAACTCTACGTACGGTTTAAAATTTCCAAGGTAATAATTAGAGAATCCTTAAAAATTAATAAAATTAATTTTATTAATTATAAATCTTGAAAAATTACAAATGTGCCTTTGTTAGGTTTGATATCCTTTTTGATGTCTATAAAATTTTAAAACTTTTTAAAATTACCCTTATTTGAATAATTTCAAAATTTTTCAAAAAAAAGATAATTTTTTTGGTGATTAAAAATTTTTGACCTCAGTCCTTCTGAAACATTTATTTTCTTGCTGGAAGCGTTGTTTTTGCCAAGAAATTCTTGGATGAATTTTTAAGTGTAATATAAAAATTCTGTGGTAATCTATGACTTTTGTTATTTTAGAGATTAAATTTTTGAAAAAGATTAAAAATTTAAATCTCTTTAACAAACAAGCTTGTGCAAAAAAAATTAAATTAAAACTTTTGATTAAATATCTTCAACTACCTGTTTAATTTTTTTGTGTTCAATTTTATTTAGCCTAAATCGAATTGCGCATATATACATGAATTGGAAAAAATAGAGAATGCTGAGAACTTATTTATTTTCAAAAAAAAAAAAGAAATTCTTCGGTTGTCGTTGGTGACATTTTCATTTATGAAAATTGTTTTTCGATATTTATTGTTGAAAAATAGAAAAACTTGTTAAGCACAGAAATAAGAGAATATGGAAGCGCTGAAAAGCTCTTGTAAAAAATAATAGCGAATGTTTGCCTTTTTCCCTAAATGTTTGAGGAAAAAAAATTTTTTTTTTAAATATTTAAATTTTAGCTTATCTATCTTTGAAATTTTTTTTTTCAAATCTTTTCTGCAAACTTTTCAGGGAATATAAGAAAAGAATCCGATTTCTAGAAAAAAATTAAAAAAAAGAATTAATTTAAAAAAACTTTCTATATTTTAGAGGAATGGTTGATAATAAAGACGAATTTGCTGATCTTGAATACAAAATGAGTAATCCAAAAGGTGGTAATATTGGCGATGTAGTCAATCGAAATTCAAACATTAACTTAACAAAACCCCCGGTAAACAAAGCTGTACAACTCAAAGCCGAAAATTATGACTTATGGTTTCAAAATGAGCGTTTAACAGAAGAAAATGGTAATTTAGCCGGTGAGTTAACAAAACTCCAAGACAAGCACGACAAACTTTTATATCTTGCCAGGAATCGCTTAGGAGAAATTAAGAACAAATACACAAATTTAGAACAAGATAATCAGGCTCTACGCAACGAATTAGATAAACTAATACGTGAGTATGAAAATTCTAAAAAATTAATTGAAGAATATCGTAAATTGGAAGAGAAATTTAAACTATCCGATCATGATATGCGAATTATGATTGATCAATTGACGCGTAATAACGATGACTTGAAAAATCAAAATCAAGGTTTATTAAGCGAGGTTGAATTGCTTAGAGAAAAGTATTTTGTAGCTAAACAAAATTTAGAAAAAACAATGAGAGAAGGTGCTTTGTTGAAAGAAGATTTGACTAAGACCTTATTCGCTAAGGACTCAATTGAAAAAGAATTAACACGTTTGAACTCACGAGTAACTGAAACATCGGCTAATAAAAAAACAGCAGAGGACAAAATCGAATTCTTAAATAATAAAATAAACACTACAAGTGCCGATTTGCGAAAATCTGAAGCCAATGCTGCTATGTTACACGAGCGTTTCACTTTACTCAAAGCTGAAAAAGATGCCTTAGAGTTAGACAGTAGAAATAAAATTCAACAAATGTTGGTTAAGTTAAAGGAACTTCAAACTCAAAACAAGGCATTCTTGGATCAATTAAAGACTCAAAGTAAACAAACAGAGGCTTTGAATGAAGAGAATAAACAATTATTAACTTATATAAATGGTTATCGTAGTGAAAATGACTTATTAGCTAAACAATTAGCCCAAGTCAATGCTAAGCAAAAACGTTTAGCATTAGAATTGGAAAAATTGAAGACTACTGATCAATTTCAACGTAATGAAGAAGCTATTAAAATGAACGAAGCAGTTATCGGTTTGACTAATGAGTTGAATAGTTTGCGTAAAATGCACGCTAATGTCTTGAATGAAAATCAACGTATTAAAGAAATGTTAATTGAAAAAGATTCGGTTTTGGGTGGTTTAGGATATGAGAGACATCAATTACAAGATAGATTGATCAAAAATGAGCACACAATAAATCAATTAGAGAGAATGTTAAAGGACACTAATAAGCCTTATATTAACGGTTTGCCTTATAATACTTCTGAGCCTTTAACTAAAAATTATGAGCCTTTAATTCTTCCTGAAATTAACTAACTAAACATTTTTTTGTCTAATTAATTTTTTCAAAAGCTTTTTGATGCCATTTTTATCAAGAAAAAAAAAAGAAATCTTTTTTTTTAAGCTGCACTTTTTTTTTTATAAATAAATTTTTAGTACAAAAATTAAAATTTTTAAAATTAATTTTTACCAGAGATTTACATCTGATTTCTATTTTTAAGCTTTGCTTTTTTAATTTAATAATTAAAAAGTTTTAATGTTTAAAATTTTATTTAAAAATAATAAAACATTCAAAATCTACACCGCTCTATCCAACAAATTAATCAATTGATTCAAGTAGGAATTTATTACTTCATTTTCTTGACCAATTTTTATTTTTTTGAATAGCTTTAGATAGTCTTCAAGTTGTTCTTCTGTGAAAAAATCGCCTTAAAAAAAATTTTTTTTAATTTAATTTAAAGTTCTTTAAATTGCTCCGTATGGGTAGCTTTATGTAAAGAAATATTTTCGAGCTATTTTTTATTTAAACAAAAAATTCAGACACATTTTGATTAAATTTACGTAACCTTCACAGCTTTGAAATTTTTTCTAAGACCAAGAGATTCTTTGAAAGCTGAAAAACTGAGATGATCCATTTATTGATCAATTAATTGAAATTTTTGCGAGACCTTTTAGTCCATAGTTTAACTAAGTGACTTGACAAACTTTATTAAACAAGGAGTTTTAGGGTAAGTTTTTCGTGTCCCTAACGCTTGGTAAAAATCTTTTTAAGAATTTCCTGGTCCAACTTTAAATTTTTTGATTTGTATGAAATACTTTAGGATTTTTAGCTTAATATAAGAATGAAAAAATTACTTCGTTCAAATAAACTTTTAAAGATTTTAAACAAATTGATTCTAATTTCATTGGGCACAGATTCTTTTTCGAATAAATACTTCAAGTTTTCATTCAAAGTTGATTCTTTTAGCTGAATGAAACAAGCCCCTGACAAAAAAAAAAAAATTTTTTTTTTTGGAAATTTAAAAATTAATGTCTAAAAATCATACTGTAGTTTATAGCTATTAGTACATTAACTGCTAGTGAAGCCTCATTTAGCATGATTAAATGCTCACTTTTTAATTGCTGACAAACAATATTAATAAATTTAAATTGGCAATATTTTTCAATATTTCGCTCGGATTTAGCTGCTATTGGTAAATAACAACATAAACGAGATGACTCACCGGCAACACCTGCATGCTCTTGGGGATTATTTGAAATTTTTTCTATTTTTTCTAAAACATTATCAGTGAATATAAGACTTAAACCATTTTTTTCATTACAACTCTTAACTAGTAAACGAATTACACTCACAGCTTTCCAGATAACTTCCAAATTTTCAAAATTTAAAAATTCTAAAACAACCTCTATAACATCATGTTTTAATAGTTCTTCTTTTGAACTAGCTAAATTAAAATTTTCAAATTTTTTGTTCAAATTTTTTTTTCATTTTAAAAAAATTTACCTGCAATGCAAAAATTTTTTAAAGTTGAGAGTAAACAATGTGATACATTGATTTGCTGTAAAGTAGCCTTAGATCCTAATTTATTATACTTTTTTAACAGCTGAATTATTTTAACATGAGGTTTATTCTCGTGTTTAATTAACTCTAAAGTCTTTTCATCATTTCTCATATAATTGGCAATTATTACTGCTGAACTAAGATAAAGTTGTTCATTTTCGAATTTATCCAACCATTCAGTCGCCTTTTCTAGAATTAAATTATTTCTATATTTGAATATAATGTCTATATTGTCGTCATTAACGAGTAAATTAGTAATAAATCCACCGAAACTTCTCAATAGTTCTTCATCTTCAACATTATCTTCAATATACGAAATGACCAATTCTAAAAAATCAGTCTCACATAAAAATTCTTTGCTTTTATCTTTTAAAAAACTAAATAAATTTAAAGGAAAAATTTCCTATTTTTTAAATTAACTTACTTATTTCATTAATTGAAGACAAAATTCGAAAAAAGTCTTCTGAATAGCCTTCAATATTATCAATTACATCACTATCTAGACTCTCATATAAATCCAGGGCTAATTTTTCTATGACAAACTGTGTCTTTCCCTCATCTGATTCAGTCAAATTTTCAATGCAAGAAAAAAAATACATCATTATTCCCATGTCAAGTTTTAAATGTTTTAAATAATCTTTTAAAATTTTCATTATATTATGATCATAAAAGGCCTTTCTTAACGATTCTTAAACCCAAAATAAAAGAATTGAAAAAAATTAAATTTTGATTTTTTTTTTATTTTTTAAAATTACCATTATCATTGGTTACATTATGAAGACATCCTAATGAAACTAAGACTAACTTATTGAATTCCTTTTGGTCCTCACGGCTGTTAAAAGATTCAGATTGAGTGTTTCCACAATAATTTAGAAGACTAATTAAATTATCGATCCGACAAGTATTTAAATAATTTAAGCGACCATTGTCATTTTCATAGCATAAATTACCAAGAGCTCGACAAATTTGAATTTTAATATTTTTATTCGATTTAGAGTCTTGTAGGTAATTATTAATTGGAATGAATAAATTAGCATTTATTAAATTATCCCTGCAATTTTCATCTTTGGCCAATTCGGCAATAAGTTCAATTATTTTACATGATGTCTCAATGGGACTATTTTCAAGATCTGTTTTTAATTTATTACCATTCGAGGCTAATTCTCTTTTAAATTCAGCTACTTTTGTGTTAGTCTCAGTTTCTTCACTATCTTAGATAAAATACTAATTATTACACTCATAATTTAAAAAACTCTTGAATTTATTTTATTTTTTTTTACCAACCGTTTTCATCGAGTTCGAAATTTTTTAGATCTTGTAAAACTTTGGTATAATATGTTAGGGTATCTTGAGTATTCATTGTTTAAGTTATACAATGTTTTTATTTTTTGAATGATCTATTTGAATATGAAACAAAAATTAGTAGAAATCGGAGTTGAAAGCTTTTTTTTTTGTTTTTCAAAACGCGTTTAAGAAAATTTTAAATGCATATACTAAAGCTTTTTTTTCCTAAGAATTGTTTGAAATATTTAAAACAAGAATTGGAAATATTCTTTGCGATGTTATTGCTTTTTGAAAATTTACATCACAAATCTTTTTACTTATTTTAACAGCTTGTCAACTTTAACTAATCTTTCTTGTCAGGCTTAAGGATTTAAAGAATGCTGATCCAATCAAGAATACTAAATTTTGGAAGTTAAATTTCTTGATAGAAAATTAAAATTTTTAAATTAAAAAAAAATTCTATAAAATTATTTTCAATCTCAGACAATATAACAAAATATTTTGTTTAGGCTTAATTTTCTTTCCATTTTAACGCATTAATTTTGTTCAAAAATGGGATGATTTTACCAGCACACTCAAAATTATTCCAACACATTCAAAAGTTTTAACACTCTCAAAATTTAAACACATCTCCTCATTGTCACCCTCCAAAACCTTAGTTTTTAAGTAAAATAATTTCAGAAAAATTTTTAAAAATTAAATTTTTTAAAAATTTTTCTATTTTCTTGGTTGTGAAAGGTGTGTTTAAAAGCTTTTTAAGTGTGATATTAAGGGAGTGTGGTTCCAAGTTTTAGCTCGTGTCTTGAAACATCTTTTAAATGTGCTGAAATGTCTTTTGAGTGTGTTGATTAGGATCACCCGTTCCAAAAATATCTGATTCTAAAATAAAAAAGTTAAATCAGTTAACTGTTTTGTATTATTTAAGCATATATTTAAGCAGAAGCAGAGGTATATTAAAGCTATACCTCTGCTTCTGCTTGGGTCAAATGACCGTCTAAAAAACGATTTTTCTATGTGTGGAAACAACAATCTCTTTTTTTGCTTTAAATAAATAAATTTATTTTAGTGAGCTTGTAATTGAGGAAATACGATAGTATTTTTTTATGAACAATTAATACTCAGTTATAAATGTGCTAAACTTAATTTGTCTGCCATAATTCTTATCATATTTTTTATCTTAAAATTATTTCAAATCATTAAAAGTTTTGTCATCAAAATTTTATGTAAATGTTTTGTGTTTGGGTGAAGATCATTAAAAAACTCTATTTTAGGCAACAAAATAGTGTAATAATCGAATATTATAGAAAAAGCTAAGAAAACAGAAATTGGCCTAAAATCATAAAAGTTCATTGTTATCAAATCCTTAGCATCGGAGAATAAATCGATGTAAAAAGATGCAAAATTTTGAGCATTTAGAATAAACAATAAAATAACTTAAATAATTTAATGTAAAAAAATTATAAAATATCAATTCAATTTCTGAATAAAAGAAAAAAAATTGTTCAAGCTTTTAGATTTATTTTTTCTTTAAACTAGCTAAATATTTTCCCAAATTATCTTGCAAATGAGGGTCCATAGTTGATGTTATAAATTCTTGAACATCTTCTTCTCTATTATTAACTAATTTGCCAAGTGTTTCAGATCTCATTGATTTTTTAGTCATTTCCCTAGCCAAAGCTAAATTTTATTAAAAAATTTTTATTTTGTTTCTAAATAAAAGTTCAAATTTTATTAACAATACTTGGAATCTTACACCACGTTTTCATTACTTCTTCACTTCTACTTAATAGTTTATCACTTGAAACTATTTCATCAATTAAGCCTAATTTTAAAGCTTGATGAGGATTGTAAATTTTAGCAAATTTTAACGATTTTTCAGTCTCTCTGAAACCTATTGTATTTATCATGGTATTCTTAACCCATGATGGCGCATTTATGCCCTTTATTACTAAAAAAATAAAACTACTTGTCTTTTTTTAATATAAATATTTTCTGTTACTAGAAGAACAGCTGTTATTCCTATTTTGGTTTTATCATTATCTACCATAATTCTGTAATCACAAGACATCGCTATCGCACATCCAAGGGCCAAAACATGACCCTTTTTTTAAAAAAAAAATTAATTTTAGATAATTAAAAATGTTTTTATTTTTTATTTACATTTAATGCAGCTATGTAAATTTTTTTAGAACCGTATAATTTAATCCAAAAATCCTGAACAGCTCTCCAAACTGCTTCTAATCTCTTTGGTTCACATTTATACATTTCTAAGATGTCAACTCCAGCAGAAAATGTGCTTTTAACATCCTAAACAATAAAATTAATTATTCAAAAAATTAATACATAAAAATTAGTCATCTTACGGATGTAAGAATTATTCCTTTAAGCTTAGGGTTTCTTTCAAATTCATCCAATTGATTATTTAGCAAATTAAGATATTCAAGGTTTAAACTATTTACAGGTGGTTTATTTAGTCTAAATATTGCATATTCTTCACTTTTATTTTCTACATTGAATAAATCAGTTCTAGTTGAGAGTGGTCTTAATTGAAACGGAACGCTAGCTACTCCTAAAAAATCAATTTTCACCACTGTAACTATTTAGATAAAGAGCTTTAAATTTACCTTTTTTGATTAATGGAAAAAACTTTGAATAAAAATTTATGCTCATTTTTTTGTTTGAATTAAGAAAAATTTTAATTTTTTTGTTTTTTTTTTGTTGTTGTTGAGAATTTTATAATTTGTCTGAACTTTGAAATTTAAGATTAAGATAGCGTTTTAAAAAAAATTATCAATTCAATAGCTTGGTTTAACACATAGTCTTCATAGACTCAAACTGGACATATCTAGATGAATCAGAAAACTATGAATTTGTAAAACATTACAAGCTATGTTTATTTTTTGATCTTTAAAAAAAATTTAAGCAGTTCAAAAGAATTATTACCCATTTATTTTGGGGCAAATATCTGAATCCTTCTGCTTTTTCATCTTTTTTGTTCCTTGTATTAGAAAATACTGAAGTGAATTATCCCTTTAACTACCAATGTCTCAAGATTGCAACACATGATAAAAATACACAGTATATATTTTATTTATTTATCCTGATGCTAAGGCCGATTTCCGACCACTTGATTAAAATTTATTTAAAGGTTAATCTAAATTTAAGTTTTTGATATAAAATATAATCAAAAAGTTAATCGGTTAATAAAATTACTTGAGCTAAAAAAAAAACAAAAAGAAATTTAAATTTTATTAAATTTTTTATTAAATAAAATTGAAATTTATTTTAATCGTTTTAATCATTAAAATTCGTTAAATTTCTTTAAAAAAAAAATATTTTTTTAAATAAATTTTTATTATTTTTTGGGTTTTTTCATAGCTTCCAAGTATCCTTTAAGTGATTTTTGAATTGAATCTCGTTGAGTAAATTCTATAAAGGATTGTGTATCTGATTCTCGTTGAGCAATCAATTTACTTACCGTGTCTCTTCTCATTGAACTCTTAGTCAATTCACGTGCAACAGCTTAAATGTCACAATATGAAAAAAAAAATTCAAAAATTACAATTTGAATCTATTTCTTCTTACTCGGTATACTACACCATTTAACCATTTGTTCTTCTGCTTTTTGAATTAAAACGTTAGCGTCAACGATCTCATCGACTAAATTGACTGCTAGAGCTTCTTCTGGACTATACAATTTTCCTAATTGGAGTGCTTTTTCAGTCTCACGATAGCCAATAGTGTTTATCATAGTATCCCTAAACCAAAACGGTGCTTTAATACCCTTTAAAATAGTTCAATTTAAAAAAGATTTTTTTTATTTAAATTTTTAAAAATTTACCAAAAGGGTTTCATTTAGACCAATTTTGTACGGACCTTTAGTCATAATTCTATAATCGCATGACATAGCTAATAGACAGCCTCCAGCTGGACTATGACCCTAAGATAAAACAAAATTGTAAATAACTCAAAAATAAATATTATGTATTAATTATTTGAATTACATTAATGGCAGCTATAAATATTTTATTGGAACCGTAAAGTTTAATCCAAGTTTCTTGCAAGGCAGTCCAAAATTGTGTACCTCTTTCTTGTTTGATCTGATACATTTCCAAAATATCAAGACCAGCTGAAAATATATTGGGTAAATGTGAAGTTAAAATGACGCCTTTTATGTCCTTAGACTGCTCTATTTTATCCAATTGTATATTTAATTCAGTCAAAAATTCCAAGTTAAGGCTATTGACTGGAGCTTTGTTAAATTTAAGAACCATATAACCTTTGTCCTTATATTCTTCGACGTAAAAATTAATTTTAGTTGCAGGTGCATTATTATTGGATGTGTCTTGTCTAATTATTTTTGAAGTTGAAAAATTTCTATTTTGCGTTATAAGACTTTTTGACAAGTTTGTTAATTGTGTTGTTTTATTTAAGTTTAAATTTACAGCAAATTGAGAAAGACGCAATACTATGTTTTAAAAAAAAATTTGAAAATATTTTGTTTGAAAAATTTGCTTAAAAAGGTTTTTTGATTACATGATTTTAAATTTGGCCGAGCCATGGTTAAATTTTGATAGATAATTTGAAGCAAAGACCTTTGTTATAAATTTTTTATTTTAGGATAAAATAAATTATTTAAAGTAAGCATATGGGTGCGTTTGTTCGTAGATTTATTTTTTTTTCTTTTATAATTATTATGCATAAGAAAAGCAATGCTAAATAAAGTTTTTAAATTTTTGGTTTTCTTATCAAAATATCAAATTTAGTAAATATTGGTTGAGTTTTTAAAGAAAAGAAAGCTTTATTTCTTTTTTTGTTGATTATATTTTTTTTTAACAAAGGTGATCCATAAATATTTAATTTATCAGATGATCCATGGTTTTCGAAAAAGCTTTAAATTTTTAATGCTTTTTTAAGTCCAAAAAAAAAATAACTGTATATAAGCTTGTGAAAACTTAGAACCAAGGATTAGAAAAAAAGGATTAAAATTATATTTATATTTTTTAAAGTATGTTTTTCTTGAACTAACTGCGTACCCGTACCCGTTCTTCTTTATTTCGGGAGGAAATAAAAAAAAATTTTTATAAGATTATGGATTATTTATTATGTATTTTTAGGGACCAATTCGGTTATCGGAAGAGTAAAGGGAAAAGTCAAACAAAAGAGTCCTATTTCTGGGAAACTCATCCAAAAAAAATAACTTTCCAATATTTTATTATTGTTTGTATGAATTTCCCAGAAATAGAACTTTTTTGTTTGAGTTTTCGCCTACCGGAAAAAAAATTTTGTCTGACTTTCAGCATCACCCTTATATGAATCATGAAGTTTAACTGATTAAGTTTAAATCAAGAGAATAAAATTAAATTAATATTTACTTCTAGGATGTGGTAGATTTGAAAAAGAGTAATCGCGCGATTATGTCCCATTTCAATAATGCCCCGAATTTTTTTAAGAACAGATGGGTGGATATAATCGCATGATTACTGTCCATCTAATAAAAATTAGAAAAATTTATAAAATTTTTTGATTGAATTTTTCGTCGAAATTCTTTATTTTAAATTAAATTAAATACAATATTATTTTATAAATTAGAGTTTTAATTTTTTGATAATTGTCTCTTTTAAAACATTCTTTTTAACTTTACCAGAAACTGTTTGTGGAAATTCATCCATGAACTCAACAAACTTTGGAATCTTGAAATGAGCTATCTATAAAATCAAAAAACGTTTTTAATCATTTAACTCAAATTTTTCTAATAAAAAGTCTATTACTTTATCTTTACAAAATTCTCTAATTTCGTTAGGCGTCAAAGCTTCTCCTTTTTTAACACGTATACAGGCGCATAACTCTTCTCCTAGACGTTTATCTGGAACACCAATTACATAGACATCGTCAATTTTAGGGTGCGTATGCAAAAATTCTTCGATCTCTTTTGGATAAATGTTTTCTCCACCTCGAATAACCATATCTTTCAATCGACCTTGATGATAAAAAAAACCATCCTCATCCATTCGGACAATATCTCTTAAAAAAATTGGTTTCAAAATTCAATTTGAAACTAATCGAAAAATTTCAGTGAAAATTTTCGATTTTTCTAAACATACCCAGTCCTTAAAAATCTATCAGGTGTATAGATTTCATCAGTTTTTTCTCTTTCCCCCCAATAACCAATCATAGTATTATAGCCTCTAACTAAAAGTTCACCAGGTTCATTGACTGGAACTATCTTTCCTTCAGAATCAACTATTTTGATTTCTAAATGCTCTTTAGTTCGACCTATACTCTGTGTTCTATGTTTTAGAGAGTCTTTTATAGTATTAACTGTTATAGTTGGTGATGTTTCTGTCATTCCATAAATTACACATATATTTTTAGTATTTAATTTTTTAATACAATTATCAACAACTTCTATTGGGCATACAGAACCAGCCATAATACCACCATGAACTGATGAGCAATCATATTTTTCTAAATTGGAACTTGAATATAAATCGATGAACATTGTCGGTGTACCATAAATATTAGTGCACTTTTCTTTACTTATACTCTCTAGACTTTTTTCGACATTAAACGTTCTAGAAGGTAAAATTACTGTTGAACCATGAGTAATGGTCATTAGACTACCAAAAACCATTCCGAAACAATGAAATAAAGGAACTTGAACGCAAATTCTAGCTGGATACTTATGATAGTCTTGTGATAATCCAGTAAAATAAGCATTATTTAAAAGCATGTGATGAGACAAAGTAACTGCTTTTGGCGATCCTGTGGTACCCTACCAAAAATCAATAATATATTTTTTTTTTTCCTCCAAAAAGTGATTAAATATTGATTTTTTGAAATTTAAAGTATAGATGTAAAAATATTTTTTATATTAAAAAAATCAATCATCCAGAAATTCTTTTACAAATTAAAAATAAGTTTAAGATTGTGAATATTTTTGTGACAAATCCTCAAGAAAACAAGCAAAAGTTTAATATCTCTATAAATAGCTAAATTGCTACATTCTGTAAAAATTTAAAGCTCACTATCAAAAGTAATTATTTAGAAATTATTTAATTACTTATTATTTTTAGTTTTATCAAACGAATTGATATAAAAAAATAATTTAATACCAATGAAAAATTCTTATAAGAATAAATTACTCGGTTAATTGTGGTTCAAGTTAATCTGAAGAAAAAGAAAGATTTTCTAAGGTTTTTATCATAAATTTACCAGTATTTTTTCTATACAGTCAGCCTCTGTTAACAGATCTTTGTTAAGTCGAACTTTTTGAATTCAAACCAACACCGTTGTCATCATCTCACATGAGATTCTCGGTTAACAATTTCTCATGAGATCTAAGAAGATCTCGTATCGTTAACACAGATAGTTGAGATCTCATGCGAATTTGGTAACCGAGAATTTCAATGAGTTCTAATATGAGATTCTGATATGGGCACATACAATCGAACATAGTAAATCCGGCTCGATTAACTGAGCTTTTTTTAAGATTCTGTATCCAAATTGAAGGATTATTGAGTAAAAATTATATTGTAATAAATCTAAGTTAGTGCAAATCAGTAGTGATGGGAAATCGGTTTTTTGTATAAAACCGGTTTGACGAAAATTATCCATCTAAAAGCCCTTCAAGAATTTTCGCAAAATAAATCAAATTGCAAAGAATAAAAATCTCTATCTTTTGATACCATTAACTAAATTTTTTGAGTTGATTCCGAATTTCAATTTAAATTAAACCGATTTTTAGTGCCGAATTTAAAAAACCGGTTAAATTTCTTTTTCAAATAAAATTTTGAAATTAGATTTACACTTTATGGTACCTAAATAAAAAGAATTTTATTCTCTACAATTTGATATATTTTACGAGATTAACGTGTTTCGACTTCATTGGAAAATACAAGTTAATAATTCAAACATTAAATTTTTCTCTCAAAAAAATCGGATTTAAAAAAATTACAGTGCTAACTTGTCTTAGTCAGTGACTTGTATTGAATTAGTATTCTATCAGCCAAAACGAGTACAATACCGTACCAGTCTTCCAATTTTATTTGCTGGAGAGATGAAAATTGATCGAAAAAAATACAGTTTTACCGTTGAATGAAATTTTTTTTTTCAAAAGATTGCTGATTATTTTCAATTCTGGTTCTTAAAATTATCAAAGTACAAGTACTTGATCATTTTATACAAAAAAAACTTTAATTAAAATAATATCCTATTTCATTAATATCTTTTAAGAATTTTAAGAAAAATAGGCATGTTTTAGCACATTAAAATTATACAAAATTCGATTAAAAAAAGGCCTACCGAAGTAAACTGAATATTTATTGGATCAGAAAATTGACATTTTTTTCTAATAGATTCCAATTTGGTGACATGTGTAGATTCTCCTCCATTGGCTACTTCTTCAAACGAATAGAATCCTTTGTGATGATTATGACTAATTAAAATAACTGTATTTAAATCTGGTAATCTTTTTGAGTTAATTTTTCCCTGAGATGATTGAATCTCAGGACATACACTAAGCAATATATCAACATAGTTCTGAGTTTTGTAACTCTCACTTAAAATAATAGCTTTACAATTGACTTTTTTTAAAACATATTCGAGTTCTAAGGCCTTGAAAGAAGGATTAATATTGACTAAAATCAAACCAGCTATTGCCGTAGCGTATTGAGTTAGAATCCATTCTTGACAATTTGGTGCCCATATAGCTACTCTATCACCTTTTTCTAATCCCAAGGCGAGTAAACCAGAAGCTAAATCTTCACTTTTTTGCTTTAAACTTTTAAATGTCCATCGATCTCCAGTTTCACAAAAAACAAATGATTCTTTGTTTTCGAATTTTTCAGCAGCATAGTCAAGTCTTTGCGATGTTGTATGTTCTAATAATGGAATTTGTGTCACACTTGAGACGTAACTTAATTTATACTTTTTTGAATGATGATGAACATATCGTTGACAGCTATTTAGACTTAAGAATGGTTTTAAATTAAAACTTAAATTCCGAAGCATCATTTTTAAGAAGATTTTATTTTGCGTAATTATTTAATTTCAACTAATTTTTTTAAAAAATAATTTATTTCAAAATTTTGTCAAAATTAAAATTTTTTACGTGCAGAAAAATACTTTAAAAAAAAATTTTTTTTCTAGAATTGCTTAACTCTATCTAAACGAACTCTTTAAAACTTTCTATCTTTAAAATTAAAAAATGAAAACTGAGAATAGCACAAAACTGGAATTGAAAGAAGTTTATGGACGGCAAGTATCTGATTTAGGATCACAATTAGGATAGAGTTTAACATTTGGATGATTAAGATCATTTTCATTAACACAAGCACAACCTTAGACATTTCAAAAATAATTTTTTTGTTTTTAATTTTAAAAATAAATTTTATTTTTACTATCTTGTTTTGAAATTGGATTATAAACTAATCTGGGATATCCTGACCATGAGCGTTTAACACCACCACTTTCCGTTGTACACCAAAGTTTAACAATACCTTTCTCTTGAGTCCATTCACTGTTACAAATTGGAAATCGTTCATGATATTCGGAATTCTTTTTAGCAGTTTGAATTTCAGCTTCGTTTATTTTCTCTAATTTGAGTAGATTTTCTGTCTTTTCACCCTTAGAGTTATAAAATCTACCATCCAAAACTCCAAGATGAGTGTATGAATTATCATAAAATGATTTCCAATTGAATAAATCTTTGACTTGAGAATTAGATAAATCATCAACTTGGTCATTTAAGTCATTTTTAAAATCACCAGTTACATAAGCTCTCGAAGCGTCTCGACCTTTTAATATATTTTAAAAAATGCAAGCTACTTTAGGTAAAATAAAATAGACCTACCGACGAAAAATTCATAAGAGCCTCCTTTTTGATAATGTTGGGCACCTTTTGTGACATCATAAACATTTCCTTCAAGAAATAAAAAATTGAAAAAAAACTTAAATATTAGAAATTTTAAAAATTGAATACCTAAAATGGCTAGAAAAAGTCTTTCTTGAGATTTTAAATCTTCATTTTGAAAGACTTTTATTTTTGGTATTTCTTCAATCTTAACCTCTTTGATGTCTACTCTAGGTCCAAACCAATATTCAAGAAAAGATTTAAATAGCACAGCTGTTATAATGACAATTAATGCTTTTTTAAGCATTTTAAAAATTAGAATAATTTAGTCTTTATTTTTTATTAAAAAAAAAATTCAAAATTATGATTAATAATAATTTTCTCGTATTTTTTTTTTTTTTTTTACTCGAAAAAATAAAACTAAAACTTTTATTTACAAGTAAGAACTTTGAAAATTCGAAAGAAATTTTAAAAAAAATTATAATACTTTTGCCTAGGTCATAAGGTCTAGAAATATTTTTTTTTGCTTAATCATCATTTACATTGAAAACACGATTCAATTTAAAATTTACCTTTTCATCAGTTTCAAATTCGCTTTGTAATTTAGGTATGCACCTGTTTTTTTTTCAGCAATTAAACTTGGCATTTTAAAAAAATATATTTTTAAAAAAAAGAAAGAGAGATTGAGTTTTCTTAAAACTCGAACCAAGCTTTTATAAATATTTTATTCTAAAAAAGATAATCTTTTCAAAAATGTTACAAAAAATAATACAAAAATTTTTATATATTTATAAAATTAAATTTTCGAACTCATTTTTAAATTTTCAAGAATTTTAATTGAAAACTTTATATTCTAAGAGGGAGCAATTCGAGGCAAAAACTTGTGATCAGTGGAATAAAAAGGCGTGATGGCTAATTTTTACCCAATGAAAATAAAAAATTTTAGCTATTTTTTACTTGTTAAAATAAATACTTTTCCCCGATTAATTTGTTAATAGAGATAAATAATTTCAAATAATTGCCTAGCAAACTTAGCTAAATAACATAGTCTAGTTATAAGTTTCATTTTTTCATCTATTTTAAAAATTTGAAAAAACATAATTTAGAAATAGAAAGATTTGAATACATTAAATCAAATATTTGGGAAGACGAAAATGATATTGATGAGAAAAGAAGAAATAGCTGCAGTTGTAATAAGAAATATGGCTTTACAAAGATACAAACCTCACGCAAGAAAAAAATTATATTTGACCAAAGATGGTATATTCGGTGCATTTAAGGAATTTTATTTAAGTGGTGTCATAACTTTTAAGGTTTACATGAAACGTAAAGCTGAAAAACTGATTGTTTCACGAAAGAAAAAGTAATTAATACTAGTTGCTTAACAGAATATTTCATCTTTTTCTGAAGAAGAGACTGAATAAAGATCTAATGAGTCATGTGATCAAGATACTGATAATGCACCTTATTTGTAAGAAAATATTACGGGAAGTCGTCGACGAACTTGTTCATTCGCTTGAACAAATTGTTATTACTCAGGCTAATATTTGATGTTATTGTAAAACAAAATGTAAAACCAGACGATGTTCTTGTGTAAATAAGAATAAGACCAAGTGAAAAGATGAAAATTTATGAACTCATAAGGAAAATTTTTTTTTTAAATGTTGAGCTAATCTTTAAATTTTTTTTAGCTTTCAAAATTTAATAAAAACATCAAATTTTCTCTGATAAATTTTGAATAAAAAGTAGCTTAGGTCTAGAACAATTTTTTTGTTTAAAAAATTGCTAAAAAAGTCACAAAAAAAGCTTTAAAGTCAATCAAAATTGTTTTTAATGTGTTGTAAAAATTAATTAAAAATTTTCCATTTAAATATTTTTGAAATTTCTCTTTATAAAATTACTATAAATAATCAAAGGAATGAAGATATAAAGTCTAAATTTATAAAAAAATAAGACGAATTAAGCGATTTGTATCTAGCCTTTGCATCAATCTTTCAATCTCCCACAACAAGACACTATTTTTGAAAAATTTCATTCTTTAGAAATTTAAAGCTTTCTTAGAAATCAATGATAAATTTGATGAACAAAAAAACTTGTGATAAAACCTTTGAAATAACTTTTTATTCAAATTTGTCTTATATTTAAATCACTTTTTAAAAGTGTGCATTGTAAAAAAAAATACTAATAACTTTAAATAGAAAAAATAATAAAAAAAACTAGCATATATGTATATGTGAGTTTTTTATTTAAATTAAGTACTTAAAATTAAACTTAAATGAGTATATAGTATTTTTTAATTTTATTTTTTTTTAATTTCTAAAAAAAATTAAAATTAATTTTTTTTGTTGTTGTTGTAAAAAAAAACAAATGAGTTTGTATCACCAAATCGGTGGAGGTGAACAAATGTTCAATATAGAAACAAATGAAATCGATGATAATAAACATGAACCAGAACACGAGTCCGAAGAGGATGAAGAACGTAAACGATTTCAAATTGAACTCGAATTTGTTCAATCATTAGCCAATCCGAATTATCTTAATTTTCTAGCCCAGCGTGGATATTTTAATAATCAAACGTTCTTAAATTATTTAAAGTATTTAATGTATTGGAAAGAGCCTGAATATTGTAAATATATAGTCTATCCACAGTGTCTTTCCTTATTAGAAATGCTTCAACATGAACAATTTCTAAAGCAAATCGTTAATGCTCAATGTGCCAAATTTATTGATGAACAACTCTTACTTTTATGGTTAGACTATAAAAAAAGACATGGTTGGATTCGAATAGATCCAACTAAAATACCAGACAATATAGAAAAATTGTTTAAAAATACAGATGAGGATAGTATTCAAACTGACTCGAATAATAATATACAAAACGATGTGTTTTCAGTGAGCAGAATACTTGAGAATGAAAAATTTTAATTATTTTTTTTTATTTTATAAACCAAATTTTTTTTTTGTGGTAGGGGTAGGGTGGGTGCTAAGATTGAAAGCATAAAAATATTGTGTCTGTTAAGTTCAGAAAAATTAAAAAAAAATTTTTTTTTTTTGAATTCCATGTCCTGAAAAACTTTTTTTTTTAAAGAATCAAAATTAATTTATTTTTTTTTAATAATAAAAAATAAGAATATACTTTGCAGTGATTATTATTATTATCTATTTATATTTTTTTTTAATTTGAAATTTTACTTAATGAAAATATTTACCTCTAATTAAATATATTTTTTTTTTCTGTAAATTATCTTGATAAAAAAATGATTCTCTCTTTTTTTTGATCGAAAAAAATGTAAAAGACTTTAGTTTCAAACTTTTTAAATTTTTTTTTCTAAATTTTGAATAAAGATAATTTCAAGATAATTTTAAAATGAGAAAAAAAACTCAGTGATAAGTTTTATTTAAATATTTTCTTTTTTACTTTGGTTTAATGCTATTGATGGTTTTGAAATGCCATTTTGCAAATTTTATTTAAAGGATAAACAATATGGTTATTGATAATTAAGTAAATTTCTAAGTTAATAATTTGATAATTTTCTAAACATTTATCTTCTGAGAATTCAAGAGTTTTTCGGAGCTGCTTAAACTGCTCTGCTATTTTTCTAAAAAATTTCATTTGAAGATTTTTTAAACAATTCTCTACACAACATTTTTGCAAAATTTGAGCTGCTATTCAGAATTTGATTAAACAGATACAATCAGGATTGGGTTTTATTATGACCGAAATCATTTTCAGAGCGAATTTTATTTGTCAAAAAGATCATTTAATTTTGAAAAGCCAACAATTTTGAAAAACTTTCTTTGATACCGTTTTAAAAATCCTTGAAAATTCGACCCGTCCCAAAAAAAATTTTTTTTTAAGTTCGGCGACCGTACCGTACCGGTACCAAAATACAAAAATTTTTCAAAAAATTTGAAAAATAAAAAAAAATGTTTTTTTTTTGGTACTGGTACGAGTACGCCCTTGATTCGCGAAAAATGCCGTAAATTCTAAAAAATTTCATTTTCTGTGGTTTCACATTTCTTAACCATACAATATTAAATAGAAGCAATATCGTCTTTTTTTTTAACAAAAAAAAATTTAATAATTGTATTACGCCAATGGAAAACTTCACAAATATTACCGTAAAACTTTTACTAATATTCCAAGAGCTTAAATATATATTTAATAAAGATTTAAACACTTTAATTTCATTTAATTTTAAAATGAGCTCAAAAGCATATGGTAATGTTTTTCTAAACAATTTGAGGAATTCATATATTGGAATTATTTTTTAAGCCTTAGCATATAAATGCATACAAATCATATAAACCTCTTCGGCAAAAATAATTTTTATAATTTAATATAAACTTTTTAGATCTAAAAAATGGAAGATTTAAAACTCCAAGAAGTATATGAAGAGGTATTATATAGGGAAAAGCAACTGGATATTTTATTTGATTTATTAATAAAAAATGACAATTTTATTTATCCAATTTTGCATTTATTTGGCTTAAGTGGTACTGGTAAAACTTATACTATACGTAAATTTATGAAAAAATTCTGTGAAAATCCTCAAAGTGGAAAAAAAATCGATGATAAAAAACGATTACATGTGTATCTTAATTGTAATGAATTGTGTTATGGTACAACTAGTTTATTATTTAGCGAAATTTTAAAACAAATATCAAACGCTTTGCCAGCGAATAATGAAAAAGATCTGGACGATATTGAAATAGAAATGGAAATTGAAAAAGAGAAACCAGTCGATTTGAGTCTAAACGATAATTTCGATCAAGAAGAAGAAGACGAAGATTTGAGTGATATAAAAATGAATGATTTCTCAGCATTTTTACGTCAATTAAAACGTAAACTCGAACGTGCTGCTAAGAAAACAACTTTATATCTAATTTTTGACAATGCTGAAAATTTGAAATATTTTTCCGATTCGAGTAATTTACTTCTTACTTTATGCAAACTAAACGAGTATATAAATTTAGGCGATTGGAATTCAAAAATAAATATAAGTTCAATTTTTCTATCTGAAATTGACTGGCATAGTTTAATATCAGATTGTGAGCTAATGTCTAGAACCGAATCAGCTAGACCTTTTATAATTTATTTTGACGAGTATACTAAAGAGCAAATGAATGTTATTCTTAAACAATCAGCTATTTCTTTAATATCAATACAAGACTATCACAAAAGTTCAAAGCGCAACAATTACCATGACATTGAATTTTATACAAAAATAATTCTTGATGTTTTTTTTCCAATTTGTAAGGACTTGAATGAAATTCAATATTTAATACAAATTTACTATGAACAATTGATTAATTCGGTAGAAAAATCCGATAGAACTGAAAGAGATTCTTATGAGAAAATGATGAGCGCATGGAATAAAATGAAACCATTTTTAAAACAAGCTTTAACTCAAATTTATCTAAGACAGTCAATGTTTACATCAACGAGCAAACCCGACAAATTAAGTCCTTTTAGAGATGAGAGTCTGACTCTTGAATTCGAAAGTTTAAATATTCTTAATGAAAAAAATGAGAATTATTTATCTGAGTCAAAAGAAGAAAGTCCTATGGGTTGTAATCAACTTCCGAAACTAATGAAATATTTACTAATTAGTTCTTATATAGCCACTCATAATCCGGCTAAATATGATAAAAAATTGCTGGATTATAATACAAGTGGCAAATCAAGAAAATCAAAATTTACCGCTCAGAAATTTCAGCAAAATGAAGAGAATCAACGCTCAGCTGCTCTTAAAACTCAAGCTTTTGATTCGAATCGTTTAATGGCTATTTTTTTGGCAATTTGTACAGAAAGTGGATACAGTCAAATGATAAATCTAAGTCAAATTCAATTGAATTTAAAAACACTAAAAAGTTTGCATTATTTGCACCAAACAAATAGTTCATATTCATGTTTAGATGAGCCTAAATTTAAATGTTTAATTGATTTCGAAACAATACTCAATCTAGCCAACAGTCTAAAATTTAATATTAAGCAATATCTAGTCGAATATATTACAATTTAGTGAATAGTTTTTCAAAACAATTTGTATAATTTTTGTATATTTTTTAAATTTTTTTTAAAGAAATTTATTCTCTATAATTTAGAACTAGTATGTTTTATTAAAGAATATGTAAATCTATAAAACTTTAATAAATAAACAATTTTCAATATTATTTTAGACCATTTTCGTATACCAAAAGATTTCGAGTAGCCTATTTCTTTCAAGTCTTAATATCTTAAAAGTTATATTCCGTTATATCATATTTATTTTAAGATTTTTAGTAAAAAACCTTTGAAAGAAAATTTACATGAACGTTTTAGATTGAAATTTTGTTTAATCGAAGTTTTGGTAATATAAGTATTGTAAAAATTTTTTTATAGTCCCAGGACTCTATCAATTAATCGAGTGTGTTTATATTCAAGTTTTCATATAGCTCCATGAACCATAAAAACTTAAATTTATTTATTTTATTTATTATGTCTAAGCTGAGGCCGATCGCCGACCACTTAAATCAATGTCTCACAATGGAGACACTGGAAGAAAGAAAAAAAAATAAAATAAGAAAAAAGAATAAAAAATAAAAATTAAAAAATTTAAATAAATTGAATATAAAAACTATGTGTGTTTCTGTCAATTTGTTTCTATCAATTTTATCGAATGCTTTTGAGGCGTCAATAGCCCTAATGTATGCCCATTTCCCAAGGTACATAGAGTTTTTAATAGTTTGCTGAAGTGTAAAAATGGCATGTGCGCATGAGGATTTTGCTTTAAATCCAAATTGAAGCTCGTGGTCACGGTGATATTTTGAGACTTCTTTAAGCAAAATAGCTTCGAATAAATTGGCTAAACTATCAGATACCGCTACTGGTCGAAGATTCGAAATATCATCGGATGACTTTTTTGGATCTTTAATAAGTGAAAAACTTAAATACTTGCACATTAAGCTATATTACATATTTTTTAAAACAAATTCAATTTATGTACAACCATCTAATTTTAAATTCATTTGCTACATAAGTCTCTTGGGTAGAACAATTTTTTAACTAAGTTATTTAATACCTTCTCCCGAGCAAATGCACATATATCATTTTTCGGATGTTGTCCATGTGGCTATTCGCAATATTTAACGATTCATGTTTTTATCTTTACAAAAATAAGCTCAAAATCTGAAATTTTAAGACCCTGTTTCCTTAGTTATAAAAAATAAATTAGTTATTCAAGTAGTTGTGATTAATTTTTGGCCTCATTTGAAAAATGTTATGTCATATTGTGGTATCTGAGGCTTTCTGACGGGTAAAAGATTGTTATTTGACATCAGGGTTGACATTATATTTATAAATTAAAAGAAAAGTCAGATAAAATTAAAAAAGCTTTTATTAATAATTTACAAAAAAATTAAAAAAATATATTTCGAAAAAAATAGTTAAATTAATTTTTAATTTCAATAAAAAATAATTAAAATTTCAAACAAATGGTGAATTCATTCCCAATTTTGTATCAAAATCTAATTTGGATTTTTTGTATTGCCTTATAGTTTCTCTTTTGAAAAATAAATTAAAATTTTTTTTTATGAAAAATGTAATTTTAGAAAATTGATTTTACTTTATTTCGAAAACTTTGTAAAACTCATTGAAAAGAACCAGAATTATAGGCCATATGCATATTAATACCCAATAATGGACCGGTAAAGAACTTATATAATTAATTAAACTATCTGATAATAATAAATTTATCCCTAAAATCAACGACTGAATAAGTAGACTTACAACAGAAAAAAATCAAATTAATTTTTTTTAAAGGCTTAAATTTTCTAAAATTTATACTTACATAAATACTAAAATTTTAGCCCAGGTTTTATTTTTGAATGGTACATAGGTCCAAAATGATTTTTCTTTACAAACATAATTTACTGATATGAATGCTTTTTTAAATTCAAGAAAAAAAAGGGTTGTACATTATATTATTAACAAACTTAAGAATCTAAAAGACTTACCTAAGAATACTGTCATAAACATATGATTAAAAATTTGTGAATTCTCAATTGAATTCTCTTTGTACTCATAATGCATGCTACCATTCATTCTATAACTTAAAATTTAAAGCTTTATCTTTTGGTTTAAAATTTGAAAATTTTGAATTTTACAAATTTTTAAATGGATGACAACATAAAGTTGGTCTTGAGACATTATGACTCATCGAGTGATCATTTTGAATTAATTCACAATTATAAACAAGACTCAAAAAATGTAATATTATTAGAATGAGAATAGATGGACAAAATTTTATGAGGAATTTCTCAGCAAAACTTTTCATATCCTTGAAAAAAAATTCAATAATTTAATTAGCTTTCTTTAGAAAAAATTTTTTGAAAAAAAACTACTTGATTGTTTATTAAATTTGAATTTTTTTTGGTACTACATCTTAGTTCATTACTCTCGTTTTTATGAACTAGAGAATAGCTCAATAAAGGTATTGTAAAAACTACTAATGACGTTACCTTTTTTTTATTTTTATATTTTAAATTCTAAATTTTTTTTTATTTTGGCATAAATTACTTGAGATCCTGACAAAATTGGTGGTAGAAATACCAAATTGCTTATCAATTGTAATAAACTTACGGCTAAATTACTTTTGAGCATAAAAATTAAAGCTATACGATATGAATGAACCATCTCTCTTGCCTTAAAAATAAATTAATGAGTCTTCATTGTAAAATAAATGAACACGAATAAATTTTTTTAAATATTCGAAATTTCTGCTATCTTAAAAAAAATCTTTTTTAAAACTCAAGTGAAAATTTTTATTACTAGCGACATCATCGGTGGAAAAAGACATATTTCATCATGTTTAAGATTAATTCCACAGCAAAGGGTATTCATGGCTTCACTCAAGTCCATTATATCTGATTCTTCTCGATTAATTTGATTTGTTTCTTTGTTTAAAATACAAGAATTGACGCATAGTTTCGGATAAACAGGTTCAACACTTATTCTAAAATAAAAGAAACATAGACAAAAAATTAAATTAAAGTTTTCAAAATAAAATTTATTAGGGTAATTCGAATTTTCTGAACTAAATAAATCCTATCAAAATTGATCAAAAATTAAAAAAGTTGCCCGCAAAATAAGCCCCATTGAGTTCTTAGCATTCGAGCGATACTTTCTCAGTATGACTCAGCTTAGCTTGCATTACTGTATTTTTGAAACGATAAGAGCCCATTTTCACTCAACAGCTAAATATCATGGCTGAATTGATTTGAGCATTGAAAATGAGGTTTGATAAATTCAAATCAGGTACTTTCTACCTCGATTGAAAATATCCGGGGACTTTCCCCTGAGCAAATTGTTAAATTATGAAACAAGTTCATTTTGTAGTAGCTCAGACTGCAAGTCTTTGCGGACAACAAAGTTTAATCTATTTTTACAATATATACTTAAGAAATCTAAAATTATTAGCATAAGGTAATTTATATCAATTTTATTTAAATCTTGAAATTTTATGAAACGACATCTTTTTAAAAATAGAATTGTAAAAAAAATACTTACGCTACATTTGCAACTGAGAACACGCTGTTATTTTCGATCGAGTGCGAACTACCGAGACAACATACTATCTCACCATAATCTTTCATAATCATTATCATTTGAATAATTGTTGGTTTGGTACTATCTGTAAATAGGGGTACATGCAAAGGAACATTGTCAATATTAAGGTCTAAATGACGACGGATGTTATCTACTCCACGAGGCAATTGAGCCTTTTAAAAAAGAAGCATTTTTAGTCTAATTTCTTTTTAAACAGTGACCTCAACTAATTTTAAAATAATTGGTCGAAAGGTCAAAATTATTTTTTCTGATAAAACTTTCTGTGATTTTAACTCCAAAATGAGTCGTAGCGAAAAATACAAAAATAAACTTTCGATATTTGATTTAAACTCATTTTTAATTACTGAACAGCATCATAATCTCAGATTCAAAAAATTTTGCACAAGATCCGAAGTGCTTAAAAAAAACATATAAGGGTAGTTTTTAGGAGAAAGATATATAGTTTTAGAGAATTTAAAAAAAAGACAATATCTTGTCATGGAGATGATCTAATTCAAATGTTTAAAATTGAAAAAGGTTTTAAGTTCATTTTGTTTATGGTATAAAATATTTAAAGAGTCTGAATTTGAAACTACGTAAATAATCTAATGCTTTTAAAAGAGAATACCAAGTGCTCAAATGGATTCCAATTTTTAACCAACAGAATCGTAATAGCTTTTCGGATGAATGAGTCGTTATCCTCTAAGTCAGTTAACAGCTTTAAAGCATGTATTGACAGAGAAGTTTTCTGAAAATGAAGTAATCACTGCAAAAGCTCACTTTGGGGCTAAGTGTTTTTGCGCTAGTATATTCGATAGTTAACCAGTCCACCATACTGCAGTTCACCTACTCCTTGTGCTGGCATTAGGAAACTTAAGTTCATTTAAATATATAATTTTCTAAATTAAAATAGTCCTAAAACTTAACTTAAAAATACGCATATCACATTATTTTTTATAGAAAGAAAAAAATGGATGTTCTATCATGAGTTTTAATATAAAAAAAAATTTGGCTTTTTTTTTAGTTTTTTAACTTTTTCCTGAAATGTCAAAAAACATTAATTAAGAAGACTTACCGCGTTTCCATAAATTTCAGTTTCAGATAAAGTTCGTTCACTATCACTACTCGATTCATCATCAAGCTTATTTTTAAGTAAGGATTTCTTTTTTAAGGAGTTTAATCTTCCGGTTTCTTTTAAAATGCTAGTACTTTTAATGCTGGAAATACTAGTTTGGCAAGTATTTGATTTTGTTTTTTTTTTACTAAATGTTTTTAATTTATAATTATTAGATATTAACGAAGAAGTGCTATCTGAAGATATTGATGATCTTTCAATTGAGCTCAATCTTAATCGTCTTTTCTTACTCTCTTTTCTTTGATGTTTATGAAAATGACTTGTTTCAGGCAGATTGAATTTAACACAATGTAAACTTGAATTTAAGTTTGAGTATTTGCCTAGTTTTAAATTGGGTAAACTTGAGCCATGCGATAATTTTTTGCTTAAAATTGGACGAGAAGCTTTTATTGGTGTCTTTTTTTTTGAAAATAAATTTTGTAATTTTTCCCATTTTAAATCTTGATTTTTTTGTTTAAGAATTTTTTTCTTTTCTTCAAAATTTTCATTCGAATTGGGCTCGTTTGAAGACATGTTTGGTGTGGTTGAATCACTAGCCAACGAAATGTGACAATTCCAACCTGAATCTAAACCCAACATTTCAGCAAAAGTCTTAAAATATAAAATAAATAAAATGCAGGATTAAAACTTTTTTTTTCATATTAAACTTATTTACTTTACTTATATTTTCATTATCATAGCTGAAATGGACAAACCTAATGCAAGAATTGGTCAATTTTTCAACAAGTTTTACAACATCCTGTGCAAAAAATTTTAATAAAAAAAAACGTAGAAAAATGAAGAAAAAATTTTACAATTTTTGCTTTGTATTGCATGGATACCATACCGAGAAAAATTTGCTCAGAATGTAAATCAAGAATATTTTTTTTTATTTCACAATTTAAGTCATCATTTGTTAAATCTAGAAACTCAGAAGAACTTGACTCTGAAGTCTGAAGTTCATGTGTCTTATTTTCACCTGAAAAAGCATCATCATAACTCAAATTTAAACTACTTTCTTCACTTGTATCGTCTATTTTTCTAATCAGAGGATCTAAGCTTGATAATTTGTCGCAAACATTCGTTGGACATTCTAGAACTTTATTTTTTCCTCGTTCTAAATTTTTAACTAGATTTTCATCTAAAACTGGTTTGTATGAAAATGCAGTGCAATATGATGAAACACTAAATCTTTGATATAAATCGACAATCTTTTTTCTAAAAATCAAAATTAAATTTTCTTTTAGGATAAAGGCAAAAAAGAAGATTATCCCTAAAATCGAGACACGGACGAGTTTTCATCTTTCTAAAATACGGACACGGAATAGCTATGTCTAAAATACGGTCAAAGTATTTTTTTAAGCTTTAAAGCATGGACAGCGGAATTTAAAAAAAAAATTAAATAAAGATTTTTATTTTAATTTAGATGAGGTGATAGCTAAAGGCACTTCAGAATCCATTTCAGTGTTTTTAAAAAATTGATTTTTCGTTGCATAGACACTGTCTTACTCAAGGAGGGACAGTTATTGAAAATTTTGAGTTCATAAATATTTAAAAAATTTTAACTTTTTTTTTGTTTCCTTCGTTTTTTATGATAACATTTTGCTATTGAAATTTTTTGTTCGCTTGTCCGTGTCCGGATTTTAAGAGTTTTTGTATCCGTCCGTTTTTTAGTGTCCCATTTTTTCGGTCCGTGTCCCGATTTTAGAGACAGTCAGAAAAGAAAATTTTATTGTTCTTTTAAAAAAATTTGAATAAAATTGTTCAAAAACCTTTTCAAGATCAATTTTTTCAAAACTGGAATTCTCTACTACGCACGCGACTCTTTTTGTAATAATAATTAAATGTTAGTTAAATTTTTTTCTAAGGTCTGTTTTATAGTTTACCAACAAATAAAAGGTACTTTTGGGTAAAAAAAAAGATTATAATTAGCAGTTGAGGAAATCAGATTTTGAATAGATTTCAAAACCTGGTTTAGACGCGGTTTATGTGTGTATTTTTCATAAATTGTATACCTTTGTGTTTTATTCAGTTCACGAACTTCTTTTCCATTCCAATAATCAGAACAAAAATCAAGTATGAGATCAGGACTCCCTTGAGAATATATGTTGTTTATACCATTTAGTTCACTATAAGCAACCGCTGAAAAAATGTTTGATAATAAAATTTGCTTAGGTCGAAATTTACAACTTGATCTTATTTTCTTAAAAAGAAAATCTTTAGTTTTAAATAAGTTGTAGGATTTGTTTTTATTAATTACCAGTGTCCGACATAAAGAACTAGTTTCAACTAATTTATAAGAATTCGTCGAAGATTCTCTGTCAAAGCCAACAATATTTGAAATTTCGCATAAACACCTTGAGTAAATTAGCATTTATTAGAATTATTTAAAATTTTTATTTTGAAATTTTTAATTCGCGCAACTTAAAAAAATTGCAATCTTATTTGAGTTATTTTAACTAAAGATCGTAAAACTCTTAGCCGGCTTTTGCTGAGTATGACTCGCTTTCAGTTGCGTAGCTAATAACCTATGCTCTCTAAAACGATAAGTTTTGCAATTTTTACAATTTGAAATTAAAAGGGTTAGCTTTCAAAAATTTAAATTTAAGGCTAAAAGAAAAATTTTCATGGAACTCTTTCGAATTTATGAAGTAAAAAAACTTTAACATTTTAAACTTATGCTTAGAAATATAGTTTCCGATTTTATGAACTCTCAATTTTGTCAACTAAATTATGCTTTGTTGATGATGTTCATAAAATCGAGGATAAATTTTATTTTAAGATTTAAGGAATTAAAATAATTGTTTTTTTACTGTCTATCCATAACAGCTTTTATGTCATACAACTCTTCCATAAAATTCAAGCTACTACTATAACTCATATCATTATTAATTGTATTAACTGTATCAAAATTATTAATACAGCAATGCGATTTCTCATGTAAACTTTGCGTTATTTTAGTCGATTGAGTTCGTATAAAGTCACAAAAATTTAAATATTTTTTTGATATTTCTTTGTTGCACGTATTTAGCAAGATTGATAAGCCCAAAGGCTTAAATAAATTTAGATTATTAATCCAATTAGAATCGTCGAATTTAAGCTGGATTCCATTCGTACACTCGTGAGATAAATTAAATGTTTCGAAAACTTTTTTTTCAACAAAACTATCTTTTTTTATTTCACTTTTGGCATGTGTTTCATTAGTCATTTCTTCACAATAAGAATTTCTATTATTTACTTCATTTTTAGAATCTACTTTACGCTCTAATTTATCATTAATAAACCATATTTTTTCAGCAGTCGGATTTGGCCATGCCAAAATTCCTTTTTTATCAATGCAAGAAAAATTCTTGAAAAAAAAAATTTAATTTTTTTTTCAAATAAATTTTTATTTTTAAGAAGTTACTGTAGTGATTCCGAGTCCAATTAAAAAATTCGAATGATAAATAAACGAAGCATTGTGAAAGCAATTTTCGTTTTTAAATCGTTTATTTTTATTATCAAATAGAATTATTTTTAAGACTTCAATATAAAATTTGAAATTGTTAAAGGAATTTTTAAAAAATGATGTTTCCTCTTTGGAATTCGAATCATAATTTTCTTCGAAAGGTATACCGGCTAAAACAGATTCGAAAGATGAGAAATCATTCTTTTCGGTTTCATCCAAATCTTTATTTGATAATAAACTAAAATTTTCGCTATTTCTATTTGAGTTATTTTTTGAATCGAATTTTCCTTTTCGATTTAATTTGCGGCAATCGGATTTTGAATTTGTGTCTTTTAGTTGCTGAGTGTTTTCCAAATCATTTTGACATTTTAATTTTTTTAGGTATCGTTCCATTTTAAGTAGACAAACTGTACCGTAAAGATTTAATGATTTCCAAAAAAATGTAAATGAAATTGGGAAAAGTGGTATTAGTAGATTCACCAAATTTGACCAATAGCTTTCATTTGATCGTTTCGATGAATCTGTGAAAAGCATATGAAAAAGAATGCTTGCCAAACTTTGCATGAACTTTTTTAAAAAAAGATTTAGTTCTTTTTTAATTTCTCAAAATAATAAATCGTAGTCAAAATTTTACGGTCTAAAAATGGTTTTCACTCTTTCTTATCTCGATTTTTTCTTTTTTTCGGATAATAATTTAATATTTAAAGATACGATAGTGTATTCATCAAAAACTTTGCTTAATAAAAGCAATATATAAATCTTCTATTATTAAGCTCAAAAAAGCCAAATAATGGATTCGATTGACAATATAGAATTATTAGAATACAAGTTGCATCAAGATTCTTTAGCACTTATTAAAATTATAAAATGGGATAATCAATCAAAAGACGAATTGAATCGGCTAATTTACAAATTCAAATCCTTAAGAAAGAACGTCGAAAACAAGAACCGATAAGTAAAATACCAGTTCGAATTCAATCTGATCCGAAATTCAGATCGCATCGAGAAATCAAGTGAAACTCAGCTAACAATTTACGTTTAACTGAAGCAACCGAGACTTTTAACAATCCGCTATCTGAGTCGCCTATTACAAATGAATCAACTAGTTACTCTAAGCAAGTCAATTAAGAAGTTCCTAAAAACTCAACTCCACAACTTAATTTAATGACTGTTTAGATCAAACATAAATAAACGAACAACAGAAAGCTATTGATAACATTCAACAAAACTTTTGCTTGATTGCGAAAGCTTCAATAGACAACAAGTCAGAAATCAATAACTTGACACAAATCGTTTCAGGTTTTGAACGACTCATGGATATGATAACGCAGATCAAAGAAAATGAAAAATTGGTCCTTACTTTATTTAATGAAATGAAGAATGAATCTCTTAAAGTATTTGAGTACTTGATAAAGTCATGCTCAAGAAATCCAGCTTTAGGTTTAACATAAGCAAAAAAAAGTCTTTAACTTTTATTAACTTTTTACTTTTTTTCTGTGATTTTTGTAATTTTATTTTTGTACTTCTAATTATTTTTATGTGTATTTTTTACGATGCACTTTATTTTACAGTGTATCGATACTGGCCCAAATAGAGGACTTTGCATAAGAATAAATAAATAAAATAAAAATCAGATATGACTAAATGGAAAATAATCTTTTCTTGTTCAAATTGAAAATTTTCTCCATAAATAAATCAAATAACTACAGGTTTTAGTTTAAATACAGGCAAAATTAATTTGAAAAAATTTTCGATACTAGTTAAATAAACTGAAATTCAAAAAATTTACCAGGACAATCGGAATAAATCCAAACATTAAAATTTTTCGAACTTTCTTTATCTCATTTGTTATTACGGAATTACTATCACAGTCAAATTCATTTAAAATTGTTCTAAAAATCAATCATATAATTTCAAAATTCAAATGATTTCTATAATGGAAATCTAATTACCGAAGATAGTTTAAATAAGGCGTTTCTAATGCTTCACATAAAATACTCTCAGGAATTTGTTTTAAACAAAAAGATTCTAGATTTAATATGGAATTATCATTTCGTTCACAGTCTAGACATATTTTTGGATTATTTCTTTCTTTAATCAACAATTCAGGCTCGTAAACTTTACCATCTTCGAAAATATCTTCCTCGTCATAGCTATTCTTGAATAAAAAATTTGCAAAATAATAAAAAAATTATTATTTTGAAATCATAAGAAAAAAGTTTACCTTTTCTAAGCGCTTACAATTTAAATTAATAACTTGACCTGGTTTTAGCACTATGATATCACCTTCAACGACTAGATTCAATGGTAAATTAATTAATCTACCATTTCTATATACTATTTGATTTGATACACTCTGAGAAAATGGAATATTTACACTTAAAAGTTCATTTTCAAACCAATTTTCTTGATTTGATTCTTTAATTTCTATCAAATATTCAAATTTTAATTACAATTTTTAGACTATAGATTTTTTAATTTAGATGACTTACTTCTAATAATGTACAAAAGATATTGTGATTTATGATATATAATTGCTACTGTCTTGAAATAGGTGATTAATAAAACTATTAGATTGATAATAAAAAAAGCTATCAATACAAGAACATGTATGATGTACCAAGTATTTCTTAAAAAATTTTATTTTTTTTTTAATATTTCTCTTTGATAACAAAGTCAGGAAAATTTTTTTTACTTGGTAGAATTGTAAGGCACTAGAATACTTAAGAGACAAATAAAAATAGGCAAAAAGTTGTGTAAGAATTCTAAAAAATTCTTTATTAGGTATGACTTTATCAATGTTTTAGGTCTAAGTTTTTCATTTTTAAATTTATGTAAGATTTGTTCAATTTGATCATGAAGTTTTTGAAGGCACTCAAAATGGTCAAGACCTTGGATCTGATTTTCAATAGGCATTTTTAATCCAAATATCAAATTATCATTCCAATATTAGATGTGACAGATAAAATTATTGATAAACCTAAGATTGAAAAAAATAACGATAATACTGAATAAATTATTTAAAAAAAAATTATTCTACTTTCAAAATTTTTAATTATAATTCAAAAGCGTATGTTTTAATTCTAAAATTGCATGAATTTCACAACAAAAATGTGAGTTTTTGGGAATAAAATATCTAAATAAATTCCGTTTGATTTTAATCCCGATTATAGCAGCTTATTTTCGCTAATTTAAAATATTTACGATAACGCCTAAAAAAAGAACTTGATTTCGAAGTTAAATTGATTTTGTTCACAATCTTTAAGCGTCTTCACAATAAATTTTTATATAAATTTGAAGACCTGAATAAGAAATATAGCATATAAAGCTTAACTTATTACTTTTCTGATAATCAAACTGTTCGCTAGCTTTTCTGATAATCAAACTGTAATACATTCAATGTGTGAAGCAACACGGTCACTCAGCACTCGACCATTAGTAGTTTATCGTCATTCTCTTGACGGAGATAGGGTAGTGGTGTTTTACTCAATATAACAACAGGCAAATTTGTTATTGTTGATTTAAATTTTTGTTGAAAATTTTCAAACCTTTCAACTAAAATTATGTACCAAATAACGTGATTACATAAAAGAGATAAAAAATGCATATGGACTTTTCCTGCTTCCGTTATGAACATTCCATATTTTTTATGTGAAATTATTATCATTAATATCGATCGGGTATTAAGATTCAGAAAAGTTTAAAAATCTTCGGTTACAGCTAAAATTTTTTCGCCAAAATTGAAGTAATAAAACGTTCTAGACAGTCGAACGTTAGAAAAAGTAAAAGTTAAATAAGATGAAGCTGATTGGCTCTAATTATTTTTTTTAAGTATAAAAAGAAAGAATATTCTTGTCATTTAAAAAAAATATTTTAGAATTCTTAGTTGGCCTTAGATGTTCTTGAAGTTAAACACCTAAGAATCCCAATTTTTTTTCTTAGAAAACTTTTAAGATCTACAATTTCTAAGAACTAAGAATTTTCTAAACGTAGGTCAAAAAACGAATCTTTGTCTTTTGAAATGTTTTGGTACAGTGATTTCCTTACCAATTTGAGACCCCTAATAATCGATTATATCTAAAATAATTTTATTATTTATTGCAACAATCTTAGCTTCAGATGATGAATGAAAACTTTCTTTCTAAAAGTATAGCAAATTTTAAAAAAATCTTTACATTTCAAAAAAACATTTGTTTTTCGAAATGACTGTTTCAATTAAAACAAGTCTTAATTCATGATCAATTTTTTCAAATACTCAAAAAAATTTACATCTTAAATTGAAGATGAAGTTTCAAGGTTAATCAACAGGCTAGTGCCCATATCTATTTCTAGACTGATTAACACTTCCTTTATTTATTAATTTAAAATAAAAAAAAAATTATTATATTTAAATATTATTCTTTTTTATTATCAATTTTTTCAAATACTCAAAAAAATTAATATTTTAAAATTGAAAAAATTTTGAAAATAAATTTATTTAAAAAAAAAATTAAATTTAAAATTACATTTTTTTAAAAATGCTTTTAGGCAACTAAAGTAAACTTTTTAGTAAGACACAAACCAGGATAATAAACCATTAATTTTTCTAAAATAACATTAAAATTTTCTTTAAATTCATTTAAAAATTTAAGATCAGCACATAAAATTTCAATTTTTATTCCATACTCTTCATCTGTATTTATCTCACTTGAATATCTTAATCTAAAACAATTTCCATACAAGTCTCTAGCTATAACGACATTGTCCCAATCATATCTCTCATATACAAACTCTTGCAACAAAATTGATAGCTTATTGAAAAAATGCCGCTCAATCTTAAATATTGAATTGATTTCATACAAACCTTTATACTTATATTTATTGATATAATCACTTTCAGGTAATATTCGTAGATGTTCAATCTCTGTTAAATAATCAAATTTTAATGCTTCTATATTCGGTTTGTCAATTGAGGATAATCTAGATTGACGTCTTGACTCTTCTTCTTCATCGAAAAATTCAGTATCTTGTGAACTCCATAGTTCTTTTTGCTTTCGTAAAGCATTTATTTCTTTAATTTCTTCTCTACGATTTCTAATTTTATCCAAACGAATAAAATACTTATAAAAATCGTCACAATACAAATCAGGGTCTACAGACTCTGAATTTTTCTCTTCTTCAAAACTTGCAACGCACATAAAAGGTAGGATTATTTGACCAAAAGAGCAATCATCTTCTAAATATTGAGTCTCAGTTTTATACAATATTAAAAATTGTTTTAGAAATTCTATAGCCTGGTCTAATTCTTCTCTATTCAACTGAAATGAACTAAATGATATAAATCTAAAGAGCTTATCTTCAATAATACCATAACGATTACATAAATCAACGGATGTTTCATATTCATTTTCATTTTTGAAAAATCCGCAACTATTGAACAATTTCATTTTGTCACTTTTTAAATATTCACTTAAATCATGTCGAATATAAATTTTGAGACAATTTAAAACATATTCATAGTGTAGGAAAATTTTTTGATTTAGTTGATTGTCGTTATTTAACCAAAAGATTTCACCAATCGTCTTGAGATAGTTAATTATATCCGATGTGTTTAGATTAGAATTTTTGAAATTCCGAATTAAATTTTGAAGTTCTTGATTGTTTTTTAAATGATCTACTAAAATTTCATAATCTATTAAATTTGTTTTGAGTTTAGGTATGAAAGATTTAAGGTGTGTATTCAAGGATAATGGAACGATTTTATTAAATTTAATTGTTATGTTTTCCAGGTCATTTATGACTTTTTCAATGCTCTTTTTGCGAAATTTACAATCGACTAAAGTTATTTCATCAAGAATTTTTACTTTTCCGCTCAAATTTTTGTTTATATTTTCCAAAACTGTTTTTAAATAGGATTTATTGTCCTCTGTTATATTTGAATCATTAATCATAGCTTCGAGTTTGGACTTTTTTTTGGTCATTTTTTCAAAATACTCTTTGATTGTTTGTCTGGAGTTTTCTTTTATTTGAGCGATTTTATCAGTAGTATCTAAATCTGACGAGTCTGTAATTCCAATTAATTTTATTCGAATGGCGTTTTTTGCCGATAATTTTGAATAAGTTAAAATAGATTCGATCCATTGTCCAACAAATTCATAATAAGTTTCGTTTGTATATTCGGAATGTTTGTACACTATTATTAAAACAGTCGGTTCGATTTCATGATCAATCGATGAAAAAAATAGTGGATGGATTATTTTATAAAGCTCATGTCCACCAAAATCTAAAATCATCCACTCAACCTTATTAATAGTTCGTTTGTAAAATTTTCTAGCAACTATTGTGCGATAATCTTGAATAGGAAAATAAGTTATTTTATTATTTTTTTTTTAATTTTTGCTGAAATCAATTGAAGAAAAGTTTCTTGACTAAAAAGTGAATTTAATCTACTTAGTTCATAGTACAAGTTAAAACTAACTTGAAAATCAAGGAAATTCCTGACGTTCATTTTTTCAAAGAAGAAATCAAATTTTTACAGATTTCTTTCGACCTCTTTCTCATCTTTCAAATTATCTAAAATTTTTAGTCGTTTTAGGTCTTTGTACTTTTTCAGACCATTTTTTGTCTTTTTTGGGAATTTTTTGGCAATCTTAGCTAAATAAGGTGTAATGATAGGTAAATTGGCAAGCTTGGTCTCAAGTCAAAGATAATTACGGTATTCATCAAATATTTATATCACTATTGAAGAAATTTTACTGAGTATTTCTCAAAAATTTTTAATACAGTACATCTATGAAATAAGTTGACAACTTTTTAAGCAAATCTTAAGAGGGTCTTAAGCAACTCTTAAGCAGGTTTTAAGCAAGTTTTAAGCAAAAAAAATATCGTCTTAAGACGCCTCTTAAGCAAGAGAAAGTCT
>NTPY01000067.1:492059-518410 GCA_002922825.1 Brachionus calyciflorus
TAAGCAAAAGCATCGTCTTAAAGGCCTCTTAAGCATAGCTTTTTGACTGCTTAAAATCTCTTAAGACGGTCTTAAGCAGACTTTCAACTTATTTCAGAAATGTACTGTAACAATTTTTTCTTGCTATGTCTTTTAGTTTGTTATTTCTGTCATCAAAATAAAATAATTCAGCAAGTTATTTTTTATTTTTATTTTTTCTAAATTCGGAAAAATCCAAAAAAAATGAGGAAGTAGGAAAAAAATTCAAGAAAATCCAAAAAAAAATTACTTTTCTCATTTTCAGAGCAAAATAATAGGAAGAAAATTTTTTTTAAACTTGATAGAGAAAATTTATCCGCTGCTACAAAAAAATTTTCTCCCGAATTTGATGAATACTGTAATTATCTTTGATTTGAGACCAAGCTTGCCAAAAAATAAGACAATTTACCTATCATTACACCTTATTTAGCTAAGATTGACAAAAAATTTCCAAAATGTGAGTCATGCGATATCATTTTTTATTTGACTTTAGTTATATGTCGTTTTCAAAAAGTACAGTACAAATTAAAGCGCATTTTGTTCCTCGACTCTTCAACCTACCGTATACCCTTGCGCGGTATTGCATGCACTTAAACCCAAGTTTTCGGGATGTTCCCAGCAATTTGATTGGTTAGTTTTTTTTTTTTAACAAACAAATTGCTGGGTACATCCCGAAAACTTGGGTTTAAGTGCATGCGACTCGGCGCAAGGTTATACGGTATTAGTGTTTGGGGTTGATCAAAAAATATTTGACATGGCCATTTTGATTGCCATGAGCGTAGATTTGTCCGGCCATCAAGTCTTAAGAAAGAAAATTATTAAACTAAAAAACTATGCCAATAAACGGCCGATCTAAGCTTCCTGACAACACTAAATGGTATAATTATTTCAGATTTGGTCAAAAGTCAAAAAAAAAGTCAGAAAAGTCAAGTAAAGTTTGAATTTTACTTTCATAAATAATTTTTGTTAAGTAAAGGTCTGACTTGGACTTTATGGAATTAAGTTTTTAAAGTTCAACATATTCATGATTTAAAAATAACGTAAACACTCGATAGATATACCATCGTATAAATCTGAAATTTCAAAATTTTACGCACATTTTTGTTATTGCAATGAATTCTTTGGTATTATTGCTTCAAAGAATAGGATGGTATTTTTTTGAAAATGTACCGGTACAATCATCGAGTGATTACTATAGTAACGATCAAAAAAAAACATGTTTGACTTATTCAGAACTCTCTTTTTATTAGATTTTAAATTTTTTTCGAAAAATCATCCTAATATTTTTGTTAAAAAATAAATTAAGTTTACCCGTCTTTTCATTTGACTCAAGTCCATTTTGACTATTAAAAAAAGAGTCAATTAGATAACTTTTTCCAATACCAGAGCAACCCAAAAATACAAGTTTTGAATAAAATGTATAATTAAGATTCCTTTGATTGTACCCGGACAAATACTTATAAATTTTGTGTATATTATTTGTTTGCCATATTTCCTTCGGCGGTATAATCAACGGATTTCCAATCACCCAAAAACCAATTTTAATAAATTTATCGTACGAGTGAGCATTTTGTAACAATTGTAAATTATTTATTTTTGGCGATATACGCGTTAATTTATTATAACTTAAATCCAAATAATTTAAATTTTTCAATTCGTAAAATAAATCAGCCAAATCAGTAATTTGATTATATTCCAAATTGAGCTTTTCTAAATTTTTTAACGCCGACACTGAACCTATTATGGTTTTTAAACAATTGTTATTCAAATACAATTCTTTGAGTTTATACAAACCAAATCGACTTGGCAGGTTACTAATTTGATTATAACTTAAGTCTAATACTTCTAAATTTGACAAATTTAATAATTCATTTGGAATTTCTTTAAGTAAATTTCTAGAAATTGTTAAAACTGTTAGTTTAAGGCCTATTGGTTTAAGGGCTAAATCGGTAAATTGCTCAAAATAATTATAATCAAGATATAGTTCGTGTAAATTTTTCAGATTATTCTCCGGTAAATTATTTATTTTTGTATTTTTTAAATCTAAGGTTTTTAAATTTTCTAATTCGAATACAACAACTGGCACATGTTCACTTTTAATTTGACCTTTACTTATCAAATTCTCCATATAATTGTCTAGTAAAGCTGTAAATGTTCGATAACTCATTTTTAATTGTTCGAGTTTGATACAGTCTTTTAAGCTATCCGGAAGACTTTCAATCTGATTGGCCATTAGGAGTATTTCAACTAATTGAGTACAAAAGCCAATCTCAGGCGGGAGTGTTGTTAAATTGCATTGACATAAATTTAAATGGGTTAGTTTTTGTAAATTTCCTATATCGGGTACTAAAAGGCTTATTTTGTTTCGACTAAGATCTAATTTTTTTAGGTGTACACACAACCAAACTGTTGTTGGGATGTAGCGTAAATTACATTCACTTATACTTAGATATTTCAAATTTCGTAAAAATCTCATTTCAAGTGGTAGACATTTTGTATCATCTACATCTTTGACACGTAATGGATTTTTACTAATATCTAAATGCTCTAAATTGACTAACTCGGCTATTGCTGATGGAAGTGATCTTAAATTGTTACCACTTAGAATTAACGTTTTTAAGGTAATCTCTTTAAAGATAAAGATTAATTTTAAATAATTTAAACTAAAAAAAGGATGTCACTAAAATTCTAAAATTTATCATAAAGAATTTTTTTTTAGATAAAATTGATACGAAGAATCTTAAATCAATATAAAAGAAGAATTTTAAGAAAAAAATTAAAAAGTGATTAGTGTAAAGATTTGTTGAGGTTGCGAATTTTTTTAAAACAGCATAGCTGATGAAAAAATCGCGAACCGTATTCGAACAGGGTACCGAATCGTGAAAAATCGTACCCGTACTGAACACCTTACGGTAAAACGTACTGAACTTAGAATCTTAAAAAAAATTTTTTTCATAAAATTTGGTTTTTCCTTTCATACGCGAGTTGTTAAAAAAAATTTTTAAATATTTTTTGATTTTTGAAAAAATTATCTTACCGTAAACCCTCAATAGTACCGGTATAAATTTGAAAACTTCCAAAATTGTACCAATCCCTTTTTTGAATCTGAAAGGTCTGTGAATACATTTCGGTAATAAAATCACTGGGTAAAATTCGAAACTTCAGATTTGTATCACGGTATAACCATCGAGAGATTACGAGAAATTTTTTTTAAAAAATTTTAAAATCTGACTTAAATTTTTCTGAATTAAATCACTCGAACATCTCAATTAGATGACAAGAAGGAAAAAAAGTCTAAATATAAAAAAAACCTTGCAGAATATCTAACTGCTTGTTAGTTTATTAACAATTCAATTCTTAAGAAATTAAATTAATTACATTTCAACTACTCATATATCGCCTCAAAGTTTTAGTGTTACGAATAAAGCAGAAATTTCGATTTTCAGCTCTGGGTCTGTTTAAGCGAGATTACGGTATTTACTAAGAAGTAAATAATTTTTATCTTATTCTTTATAATAAACATTCAATCAAACTTTTATCAATTCAGTTTTTAAGTTAGTTTTTCTAATTTATACTGATACCAGGATTTCAGAAGAATATATTTTACATCGCAAACTTGGGTTTCACATTTCAAATCATTTTGAACATTTAAAAATCTCAATCAATTAATTTAAACTGAATGAATTTAGAGCGTTTTGAAACAGAAAAAAAAGAGTAAGATACCAAATAATATTAGGATTCGAACTCTTAACGTTTTCTTTACAAACTATTATTTTTTAAAAACTTTTTAGAATAATTTTTTGAACTTTAGTGAAACAAATAAAAAGATCTAGATAATTACTTTGAAAAATTTTGGAATTTAGCTGTGTTAGACCTTGTCCAGTCATGTCTTCGAGTTCAGGTGTAGATTTTGGTATATCAAAAAAAGAACTTTCAACAAAATCATTTCGAATATCTTTAGTACTAGCTGTCAATTTTCGCTTGGGACTTTTACTTTTTGAACCTGATTTGAGACTTTTTGTACTTTTGGCACTTTTAGTCGGTGATGAATTTTTCTCAGGCGATTTTGATTTTGATTTTTTTGTTTTAGCCGATGAGGATACCTTGGAATCTTTTTCATCCATTTTTTTCGGTAAATATTTAGATCGAAAATTTTGTCGTAATTTCTATTCAAAAAGTTATACAGAGCAAAATAAATGAAAATCAGTTGCTATGCAACAAATCTTTTGAAGAGTGCTACCAATAAAATGGATTACCATCATTTAAAATAATCTTTTTTGCTTATTTTTGTAAAGTTTTATTTGGAAATTTTTGTTGGAAATATTAACATTGCTGATAAAGTCCATTTTAAAGGTTATTTCTCAAGGTTAAAAAATGTTAAGTTAATTTTGAAACTAAGGCAAATTGAAACTTTCAAATCAGTTGCGAAAAAATTTCAAGACTGATTTCAAAAATTGCAAAAAAATTTTATTTTTAACTCATGTTCACTGCAATAACGAGGTAAAGTTAAAAAAAATCTAATATTTTTTTTGTCTTACCACGCCGAGCTCAAAAATTTCTATTTTTGCTCTGTTAAAAGCCCTCTTTTTTCTTTTTTTTTTCCAAAAAAAAAATTCCGATTTCGCTAATTTGAATTTAAATCTTTTAGAAACTTTAAACCACTAATTTAAGTGATCCCTGATACACGCTGCAAGATGGTCAAGGAAGGAGGTAGACGCGAATGGAAAGGTAAATTCTTCGAGAAAATCAAAAAATACGTCGATGAATACCCAAAATGTTTCATTGTCGGCGCTGACAACGTCGGTTCATCTCAAATGCAAAAGATCAGAATTAGTTTGAGAGGCCATGCTGTCATTCTCATGGGTAAAAATACCATGATGAAAAAAGCCATCAGAGAACACTTGGAAACAAACCCAAATTTGGAAAAATTATTACCACACATTTATGAAAATGTCGGTTTTGTTTTCACCAAAGAAGACTTGATTTTCATTCGTGAAAAATTACAAGAGAACAAAGTAGCTGCTCCAGCTAAAGCCGGTGCTATTGCTCCATGTGATGTAACTTTACCAGCTCAAGTTACCAGTTTAGGTCCAGAAAAAACCAGTTTTTTCCAAGCCTTACAAATCCCAACCAAGATTACAAGAGGTACCATTGAAATTGTCAATGACATCAATTTAATCAAGAAAAACGATAAAGTCGGTGCTTCAGAAGCCACTTTATTAAACATGTTGAACATTTCACCATTCAGTTATGGTTTAGTTGTTAAACAAGTTTATGACAGTGGTGCGATTTTCAGCCCAGAAATTTTGGATATTAAACCAGAAGACTTGAGAGCTAAATTTTTGTCTGGTGTTAAAAACATTGCTGCTCTTTCATTACAAGTTGGTTACCCAACTATTGCTTCAGCTCCACACTCGATTGCCAATGGATTCAAAAACTTGTTGGCTATTGCTGCTGTTACTGATATTGAATTCGAGCAAGCCAAAAATCTTAAAGAATACCTTAAAGATCCAAGCAAATTCGCTGCTGCTGCTGCTCCAGCTGCTGCCCCAGCTGCTGCTGCCGCTAAAGTCGAAGCTCCAAAAGAGAAAGAAAAACCAAAGGAGGAATCCGAAGATGAAGATATGGGTTTCGGTCTCTTTGACTAAACAACATCAATTAATTTATTAATTTCGAAAGAAATTTAATAAAAATAAACCTAAAAAAAAAATTTTTTTCACTTTTATTTTCACAAAACCCTAACTCCTCATATATCCTTTAAATTTTGGCATTATTTAAATCAAAAGTTTTGATATTGATTTCAAGAAAACCTTGAAAATTCGCTTGATAATAAACAATAAAATTATCTGATCCGAAAATGATATTATTTTCAATTCAATATTAGTTTATAATTTTTGTAATTTATAAAATTTTAATTGAAACATTTAGGAACAATCCTAGGCTGATTGGTAGGTTAAACGAAAATATATTTAATCAAACTTGTTGATATTAATCGATTAATCAATTTTTTTGTTTAAATAGTAGCGTCTAATAACTAAAAACCACTTTATTAAACATGCTGAAAAGAGTAAGAAAATAGTATTAGTGTGACCGACGACCACAATTATTGAAACGAATTTTTAAAAATAAACATTCTTGAACGATGGTTTTAAAAGTCTATTAACCGAATGAATTTTTATTTTCTGTATAACAAACTTAAAATATTGATTTTTTGAAATTTTTATTGTGAAAATATTTTGCAAATTCGCAAATTTTAGAGTAAATTAAATTTGTATTTAGGGATTCCAAATTAATTTTTCTTTTCCCCAAATACTATCATAAGCCATATTCAGTATAAGGCTTTGTTGTTGAGGAAAAGTTAAATTGTCTTTTCTCATCCAATAATACGTTCTACTCAACGCTATTTTTACCCCTCCCAACACTTGGTCTAACGCTTTTTTTAACCTTCTTCAAACTTTGTCCAACGGTTTTTTTTTGTTTTTCATAACATTTTATTTTAAATACTCATGTGTGTGTATTCTTATTTTTAATTTAATAAAGAAAAAATTTTATCGATTAACTCATAATTTTTTATTTTTCGAAATCAAATAAAAAGTCTTTCATTATATCTTATTTTTAAATAATCATGCATTGCTATACATTTAGTAAAAAATTCATTATAAATACTTTAATTATCAATAGCATTTTGAAAGCCTCCTAAAGGTGAAAATTTCATATAAATTTTTTTTATGATCCACATTACAACTTACAGTACAAAATAAAACTAACTTTTACGACTTTCGTCCTTAAACTTATCTCCGGTCAACCCTCTAATATTCTCCAGCCTTTTATCTAAGCTTTACTTTCATTTTTTCAAATTTTAACTAATATATTTTTCACTATGAATTATATTCTTTGATTGTTGGTTAAGAATTTGAATCTCTACCAACTAACCAGAATTTTAGAAAATTCAGTCTAAATAAATATCAAAAAGTCTCCGTGGAAATGGTTTTCATATAATTTTATGGAAAAAAGTCTCAATATTACTCATTTTTTATTTGTTTGAGTAAGTTATTAGGTTTTTAGTTTAGTTAACTAAGATTTATAATTTTAATTTAGTAAACGATATATTTTTTGTTGTTAATTTTTAAGGTCTAGTCACATAGATTAATTTTTTTTTATTCGTTTAAAAATGCGAACAGCTGTTCACGAAGTCGATCAGCTTCATATCTTCGATTGTTACCTTACTGCTTACTGATTTTTAAGTAGATAAAATTATTAGTTTTCTAAGTATTAAAAAACAAAGAACTTGTGTCAAATACAGCTGAAATTTTGAATTCAACTGAAGCATCTGAATTTTCGAACAAATCCACGACAATTATTAATTCGTCTTCTATAAAGAAATCAAAAATTCATTTTGTACAAGAAATAAAAAAAGATGTCAAAAATTCAAATCGGGAGTCTGAATTGATCAAATGAACAATCAACAAAAAATTATTGAAAATATTCAGCATAATTTTGGCCTGATCGCAAAAGTTACAGGCCATAATATGTCAGGCATCGAGAAAACGAATGATAACTTAAAACTACTTACGGCAGATTTTGAACGACTCATAAACGTCATAACGCATAACGCAAATGAAAATTGCTATAAACCAAACGAAAGAAAATTAAAATTCGATTATAAGCATATTTAATTATTTTAAGAACAAGTCGTCTAAAATGTTCGAGTTTCTTTTAAGTTTATGTCCTAGGTAGCGTAATATACTTATAAAAAAAAAGAAAAAAATAGTGAATTTTTATGATATTTTTTTCTTTCTCTTTTTTATATCTTGTACTCAATTTTAAGTTTTTTTTTTTTAAGCTACGCTTTATTTTACAGCGTAGTGACAGTGGCCCAAAATGTGGCTTTAGCATTAGGTAAAATAAATAAATAAATAAAAAATTATTAGTTTTCTAAGTATAAAACCTGTTTTTTACTGATTTATTTCTAAAAACTTTTATTTCTTAAAATTCAATTCGTTTGTTATTTAAGATCAAAGCTATTTTAAATTTTAGAATCAAAAAAAAATAATTATAGATTTGGTTAAAATTTTTATTGTTACAATAAAAACTTTTTTTTTAATTAACTTAAAAAAATAAAGCAAGACAAATTTTTTCCTTAATTAAATTTAGATGAGAGCAAGTTTTTCGTTTAGTGTCAATTGAACTTGTACTAAATTGGACAAATATTGTACCATTAATAAATCATTCATTTGATTAGTCATTAATGTATCGAATGTTTGAGCATCCAAAAGTGGAATAGAATCGATAATTTTAACTAAACTTCGTCCTACATTTGAATCCATAGCTATTTTACCAGCCAATACTTTATCAACATAATCAGTCACTGAATTTAACATTAAATAAATGTCATCAAGAGCCAATTTAAGATTGACAAAATCCATTCCTGGTTTAACTATACGTTTAGTACTAAATTTACCGTCTTGGAACAAATTAACTTTAAACAAAAAAAGGAATTAATTTCATTTAATCAAATTGTAATAGTGTTAATTGTTACTTGCTAATTGTTCTGAGTCATATGAGGTTATTTCAATGGGTATAGGTACAAAAAGAGTACCTTGTTTTCGTTCAGGAATTCCCAGTTCAGTACTATAATAAGCCTTAACTTCAGGTTTATTATTTTTTAAATTAGTGTCAACGGTTAAATGAATTGGTGAGACTGTTTCTCTAGCATAATATTCATGAATTAAACATGAAGTATTTGGTATGTCATTTCCAGTGGAAAACCAACCAACTATGGAAACACTTGGATTTATTTTTCGGAAAGCGTTCATTGAATTTTTAGCGAATTCAACGTCTAAGGCAACTTCGTCACCATCTCTATGTGGTACGACAAAACAATCATTGACTTCTATATTTCCTTGAATGTTTGTACCAATTAAAGTACCAACAACACGAGTCATTTTTTCATTTCTTCTTTCATATGAGTCAATTATAGAGAAAAGAACTGTTGGGTGAATTTTAACATCAGATGGAATCATATTCATTTTCGAAAATAATCTTCAAAAATAAAATAAACTATTAGAGATAATTAAGTAAGGTTTAAATCAATTAAACATTTTTATTTCGAAAAATTATGAAATTTGAGGTGAAAAGCATTTCTTTTTTTTATTTTGGAAAAAAAAATAAGTGAAAAATCTTGTCTTTCAATTATAAGTTTTTTTAAGCATAATTTGCACGAGTTTAATGAAAAAAATTCAAATTTATATTTTCTATAAAATATATATTAAAATACACATTTTAAAATTAAAGGTACATGGTTTTGGGGAAAAATTTTTTCTGCACAAAAAAAATTGAATTTGCTTGAAAGAATTACATAAAACTTAAATTTGGTTTTTTTACGGATTTTATTTAATTTATTAACGGATTTACAAATCCTTAGAGTTTGTGACCTAAAATCAGGAATTTATTTTTACAAGTCTCATTTTCAATTTTTTTTAAGGAAGCTAAAATATGGCTAAACAAACATATCAAATTCTTAATTATTGTTTTCTGAAAATTTTTAAAAATCTGGTTATGTTTTTTTTTGCTTAAGTTTTCCCAAAAATTGAAGTAATCTCAAATTTGAATCAATTGAACATGTAAATAGGCCGGAAATTGAATAATTGAAAAAGCAAGGAAAAAGGATAAAAACTGTTAAAGATTTGATGCATTATTTGAACTGGAAACTTAGAATCCAAAAACCTAAAGAAAAGCGGTGAAAAAATTGATATTTTTTATATAAGTTATAGTAAATTTTGATAATTATTAATTCAAAAGTACCTAGCATCCTCATACTTTTATCAATTTGGCTGTAAATAGGTTCAATCGATAGAAAAAATGCTTTTCTTTAAAAATTTAGTTTATTATTCCAAAAAGATTAAGTATTCACAAAGCAATTGATCCTCAAAGTTTTTTAAAGTACCTAGAAATCTCAATCCTTAACCAATTTGGCTGCAAAAACAATCATGGAAAAGCTGAAAATTTTTTCTACCAGAATCTTGTTACTGTTTATAAAAAGAATAAGTCCTTTTAAAGTTATCAATTATTTTATCTTTGTTAGGTTTACAAATTATCAAAATTTACTATGACATATATATTTATTTTATTTACATTATTTATGCTGCATTTTATCTTAAAGAATTTAACTTTTGATGACAAAATATTATCCGAATTTCCAACTCAAAAATACAAGTCAATGCAGTAGTTAAAACCGAAATATTGGATTTAATTGCATTGAAACAAGCCACAAGGCATTACGGTATGCTGAAAGCTTTTTTAGAAAAATTAAATTTAAAGAGTGAATATTTTTTTCTGATATTTGATATTTTTGTATTGGTCTGATCTTAGATAATTTAAAAATTATTTAAAGATCAAAATTGATCCTTGGGTACATTAAATATAATTGCCGTTATACATATAATTTTACTTATACCGTATTCAAAAAGCTGACGTCAAATAACGTCTTGTAATATTTACGCCACTCTTGTTTTGTGTTTAATTCTTTGAGCCTGGCTTTTTTGCTTATATAGGGTTTTAGATTTTTATTAAATGTTAGTTTTATTTTAAACTAAAATAAAAAATAAATTTCAATGACAAAACAAAATTTTATTTTGAACTAAGAAACTTAAAATCGCGCTAGTTCTTTTTTTTAATTTAAAATTTATTCCTAAGTTACATAACTAACATAATTAGCGCCATTTTAAGAAACGAGGATAATTTTTTTTGAATATAAAAAGATTAGTAAAAAAAATTTTTTAACAGTTTATTCGAATTCTAGTAGTAGCCAGATATTTTCTATTTCTTCCATAAAAAAATCAAAATGCCAAAATCGAAAGAATTAATCGATTCAGACGTTGATAGCAGCAATGAAGAAAATGAGAAGCCAAAAAAAAGAGCTAGAACAGAGACCAAAAAAACCGGAAAATCCACAAAAGCTAAACCGTCCAAAAATGAAATAGACGAAGATGAAGGCACCTCAGACTCAAATGATAGACCTGAGTCGGATGGCTTGTATATGCTGGCTAAAAATAGATTTATAGGTGTTAGTGAATTCAAAGGAAAAGCCTATGTGAACATTAGAGAATATTTTGAAAAAGACGGTAAAAGTCTACCGGGAAAAAAAGGTAAACATCGTATTAAAAAAAATTAAATTCAAAGAACAGTAATTACAGTTTTTTTTATTAGGTATCTCACTTTCAGTCGAGCAGTGGGAGAATTTAAAGAAGAATATTGAAAAAATAGATGCCGATTTAAAAAAATAATTTTAAAACATTAAATTCATTAATTTAAAAAATCCATTTTTTTTTCTTGGCTTTTTTTTTGTAAATAATTTAATTTAGAATTAAATTCTAAAATTTATTCTTTGATAAAATTGAGATAAGTTCACACAATTGTAATTTCTTTTTCTGTAAAAAATGTGAATCTTTTCCATTATTTCTAAACGTGTAATCGCTTTTTTTTTTAAGTTTAAAATTTCAAAAGAATTCAATTTCTCTTACATTATAATCGATGATGATATCAATTTTTGTATTGTAGTGTATAAAATCCAGTTTTTTTTTCTCATTTAAAAAATAAAGTTCTATCGTAAAATCAGTTTTTGTTATATTTATTCCAATTGAAAAATTACGGGTATAGATGAATCCTATTAACCTATTTTTTGACATGTATCCTCGGATACATCTAAAAATACATCTGAGGATACATATAAGAATACATATAATCTGAGGATACTTTTTTGTCTAAATTTAAGATATTTTATTAATGATTCGTTACCAGAGTTGGGTATTTAAACCTGACGGACAATTTAAGCTTAAAAATAGCCGTAAAATTTACCTCCAAATAATTAATTAATCTAAGAAAAAATCATCATCACATTTCTAAACGTTTCTTTCTCGTTTCTAAATGAAAACTAATATAATAAGCATGGGGTAGTTATTAGGAAAATTCCCAACACAAGGCCCCCTTAATTTTTTTACGTCTAAATTGACCCACACGCCTGTCAGAAAAGTTACCTCTTTGTCCAAAAATATGAAACCTTCTTTTTTGTTTTTTTTTTTACCGCAAAAATCCCAATGCATAGCTATTATATTAGTGTATTTTTTTTTCGTTTCTTAAGTGGGGACTTGAACCCTCTACTCAACTAGGTTTGTTAATTTATTCAATTATGAAGGTCCTTCATCAAACGACTTAATCCAGTAGGACAATTCTACCTATGCTTACGTAAATAAAGTCGCTGTATCACCTATACATAACGAATAAAAAGAACAGATATTAATGAAAAAGATAGCAAAAAATAATTTTTTTTTTTTATTCAAAAGGCAAATTACAACCTTATTTTGAAGATTTTCTGACTTGAGACAATTAGAATTATTTCTTTATTTTGATTTTTAATAAATATTTTATTTCAAAATATCAATAATTTAGCATCACCTTTAAAAACTAAAATTAGAGCTTAATTTTAATACCTAACTTCCTACCAATACAAAAAGTAAACTAAGAGAATAGCCCGATTCGCATTAAGCAACTATATTGCTTGAAGGATCTTAAACTCTTGTACTCTTAATTTTTGAAGTTAGAGATTTTTTCAATATTCAAAATTATTTTTATAATTTTAATGGCTCATTCTCAAATTAATACCAAAAGAAAAAGTTTCAACGATCAAATTAACGTCAAGACATTTTTTAAGTCTAGATAAGGCTATAAAGGCAGTTTAGCTAAAAAGCTTTATCCAAATTAAAAATAAAGCTAAACTATCTTAACTATCTTATTTTAAATTTTAAATAACATGACACGAAAACACTTTTGAAACTTCAAAATTTATAAATTATTTCAAATTAACCATGTCTAAAAATTGAGTTTATTTCGCTTATAGGTTCAAATTTTAATTTTTTCCTACTATATATTTGAAGTTCAAGTTCATATTTGATGTTGGCTCAAAACGTCCTTGATTTCTTTCAAAACTAAAAAAAATAAATTTTCAGTTTTTTTTTCTTGTTGTTGTTATTTTCTATCCAAAGATGTATAAACACTTTACGTTTAAGTCACGTCATTAAGTTTTCAAATAACAAAAAAAAAATTATTTATATAAAATTAATTCGAAAATATAAAAGTGAAGATTTGGCTAAATAAAAAACAATATTTTTTTAGAAGTTTTAAAAAACAAAAAAATGAAATTCGTTATTTTGCTTCTAAGTGTTTTTCTCATCAACTACGTTCATTCGGACGCTGTCAATACAAACGAAGACTTAGAAGATGCCAGACTTCTAGTCGCCAAAAATGTTTTAAATAACTATGTAGTTGAAGGTCTTAATTTAACCATTAAATACAATATTTACAACATTGGAAATTCGTAAGTTAAAATATTAACTTTTCATAAAAAAAAAAATTTTTTTTAAATTTTAATTTATTTTTTAAAGACCAGCATTAAATGTTAAATTAGTTGATGAAAACTTCCCAGCTGAATATTTTGAATATGCCACAGGTTTCAATGTAGCTCAATGGGCTAGAATTCCACCGCAATCAAATGTCACTCACATCGCTGTTGTATCACCAAAATTACCAGGTCTTTTTAACATTACTAGTGCTACTGTCACTTATTTACCAAGTGAAAAAGCCACTAAAGTTCAAGTAATTTAAAACAAAAATAAATTAATTCTGAAAATTTTTTGTAATTTGTTTTTTTCGTTAAAAGACTGGATATTCAAGTGAATTGGGTGAAGTTTACATTCAAAGATTGAGAGATTACAACAGAAGATTTGCTTCACATACTATTGATTGGATTTTGTTTGTTGTCATGGCTGCTCCATCAATTGTTATTCCATACTTGTTGTGGTCCTCAAGCAATTCGAAATATGAAAAATTAGAAAAATCAGGCAAAAAATCCAACTAAAAAAAATTCGTGAATTATATAAATAATAAAAAAACGATAGCTTCTAAAGGTTGATAAATAACAAAAATTTGCGTCTTTTTTTTTCTCATAAAAAAATCGTTATAGTTTACAACATCATCAATTTTAATTGTTCTTTTTTTTTAAATGTTTAAAAAAATAAAATTTAGTTTAAATTTTGTTTATTTATTCGATCGTTGCTTATTTTTCATGTGTTTTCTTCCGTAGTTTTACTTTTTTTTAAAAAATATTCTTCTGATTATTGAATGTCATTTGCTTCAATAAAAATGTTTTTAAACACAAATTTCTTAAATATTAAAAAAAAAATAAAAAATGTGAAAAAATCTTTTTATCTTATTTTTTTCGAGTTCTCTTAGATCAAAGGTTAAATTGCAAAACCATAAGAAAATTTCAGTTTAAGCAGTTTTGAAACTTTGCTCATGGAATTTTTCCGAGAAGAATAAAAAAATTGCTCAAAAAATGTAAACTTTTTGAGAAATCTATTGCATAATGTGACTATACCTTTTCACCTCGGTTATGTGACCAGTATAGTTTATCTATTTTTTTTGAGGTCTAATAGAATAAGTTCGTAAATTTGAAAATAATTATGAGACCAGTCGATTTGTTATGTGACCAGGTTAGTAAAAAATTTGAAAAAATTAAACATAAAAGGATCACAAAAAAAGTCTAAAAATTAAACGTAAATTGTAATGAATATTTTGTTGTTTTATTTGTCTATTTCTCTGCGACCAAAAAAGTTTCTATATTCTAGATTTTAAAGAGTTTCTTAAATTTCTTAACGTGATTTTATCTCATAAGCTTCACTTTTGTGTAATCCTTGCTAGGGTAATTTAAGAGTTTTTAAATTCAATTTTTCTTATTATATCCTGACGATTTTTAATAAATAATAAAATAATATGACCAATAAATTCTTTATGTTAAAATAAAGTTGAGCAAAAAAATTTATGTTACCATTAAATTAAATAGGTGACCATGAGGTAGTTTACGTGATCAGCACAAAAATTATGTGACCCCATACTCGTCAACTATTAGACCTCAAAAAAAAAAGATAACCAGTACTGGTCACATAATCGAGGTGAAAAGTTATGGTAACATAATGGAATAGACAGAGGATTTTTAAGATAAGTGTGACCATGGTCAAGCAGTTTATATAAAATTTACATTTGAATGCTCCGAACTGTTTGTCTACCTTAAGGTCCCTAGTATAATCGTTTAAAATTAAAAGTTTGAAAAACTGATAATTAGTTAGGTTATTTTTGACTCGAACATGATATATGCTGACGGCAAATAGATTGAAGTTCAATAATTTAACTTCTATCATGGTACCAACTGAGGATGTTCGGATAAAATTATTCGATTTATCAAACAATTTAACATACGCATTTAAATTAAAAGATCGTAAGTCACCTATTTTTATTGGGTTAAACATAGAACTCGAATTATTTTGTAGTGGGATTTTCCAGCGATGGCTGTAATATTAATATTCTTTAAAAGCGATTTTTTTTTATTTTAAAAGCTTTATTCTATAAAAAAAACGATTTTGTGTCGGATTTACTATAGCGATATAGCGAGGTTTTACTGAATTTAATAATTATCGTTAACGGTTAAAGAGGAATTTTTTCCCTTAAATTTAAAACAAGAATGGTCAGCTTTTACAAATTAAAATTTCCTATAAATATTGTTTATTAAACCAAAACTATATGAATTGATAAATTAAAATAAAAAAATAAAATCAACTATTTAATACTAAACAGTCATCATTTTGTGCTCAAAACTAAATAACTATCACTTCTTATAATTTAGCATTTGTTTTAAATAGCTTTTCCAATTTTTGCGCGAGCATAATATTTCCTTTAACCTTTAATTTACCCTTCATAAACATCTAAAATTAGAAATAAAAAATTAGCTCATGGAAAAATTTTTTTTGAAATTAAAAAAAAACCTGTTGTGGGTTGGATTTTCCAGTTGCCAAACCAATAAAATCATCATCTGAAATTGTTATGGTACACTCAGCTTTAATTTCTTCTTTATCGGAATGATTTGTGAGTTTATTCTTTTTCAAATCAACCACTAATGGATAAAAAAAACAACTATTAAAATATAAGCTCTGAATTTTTTGGATTATAAAAAAAAATTACAATAAACTTTTGTTAAATCTCCTTTAGTTACTCTGAACATATAAACTGCATTAATGCTTTTAGAAATCTCAGGACTTTGACTTAATTTATTTGAAATTTCAGAAAATATTTTATCACAAGCAAAATCAACTGCTGGTTTAGAAACTTCTGTTTCAACGGGCTTCTTATCTTCACCAACTAATTTGACATCATGTAATTGTACATAAGCTCCTGAAATAACAACTGTTTGATCTTCGACAACTCTACATTCAAAGTAGACTTTTTTTTCTTCTTTTTCCAACCACATATTAGTTTGAATTGTTTGACCAGGTAGAACTGGCTTTGAAAATCTAACCTTAACTGACTTGAATAATTTTACATCATTATCACAATAAGTTTGAATAATGTGTTTAACAGCGAAACCAAAACTACATAGACCGTGCAAAATTGGTTTATTAAAACCTAAAATAGCACTAAATGAAGGATCTATATGTAACGGATTTAAATCGCCGTTAAGTCTGTATAAAGCAGCTTGGTCGACTGTTGTTTTTTCTTCAACAACACGGTCAGCTTTACGATCGATTTTTTTGCTTGTTACTTTAACTAATTTATCAGAGTCTCTTTTTCCGCCGAAATTTCCACTCCCTACTGAAAAAGTAACAAATTGATTCAAAGCTACCAATTCATTTTTTTCATCCAACAATTCAACTTGAAAAAAAAATATAAATTTTTGAGTAATAAAAAGAAAAAGTTAAGATAAAACTAACTATTGATTATTAATAAAGCTCCTGAACCTTTGTCTAAAACATCGACTAACTTAGGCTTAATTGTCAAACTTCCTGATGTACTTAAAGGCTTAGCTAATTCTAAATAGTGTTCGCCATGAAGAATTTTAGCTGGATCGATAGTTAAATTGTTTGGTAATTTTAAACTAGATAATGCGTTGAATAAAATTCCGAATGCTGGTATGACACCATAACTTGGTAATACAGAAAAATCTTCGTGATTTTCGTATAAAAATTTTAGACTTTTTTCATTGCTAGTTGAGACTCCTAGTGATAAGGCATATAGAATTACATCTTTGAAATCATATTTGAATTTTGTGTCATCTGAGGTTGCTGAGGAGGGTGTTTCTGAAGAGGCGTTTTCACTTGCATTTAAACAGAAGTTTGTCGACTCGGCTATTGCTGTGTGATAAAGTGGAACATCAAAGCTGATGATTTTAGTCCAATTATCTCGAACTTAAAATAAAAATATTTAAAAAAAATTTTCTCATAAATCAAAAAATTTTATATTTTAAGAGTTTTTTTTTGATTTTTCTTTTTAAAAGGAAGCTAAAAAACAAACTAACCTAACTTTCTTAAGCATTTTTTAAATAATTAAAATTGAATTTAACTTTTGAGCTCTCAATAGACAAAAACCATATTTGTCGCTCTAAATTCTGAAATATTTTTAGGTAACAGAACGATCCTTTTCATATGTATAAATAAATTTAAAAATTTTTGACTCACCATCTTCAGGTGTCATTAAATCTCCATTTCTAACAACAGCACCAGATGATTTTTGCCAACGCACTTAAAAAAGGAAAAATAAGTGTAAAAAAAATTATCTTTTTGTTGTTGAAAACCTACACTTTCCAACCCATCCTCCTCCGACTTCAAAAAGCGAACCGGTCTCATTAGTATTCTCGTGGCATAGGTACAAAACTAACGGAGAAACAAACTCTGGTTTTAGCACATTCAATATTTCTTTATTTTTAAAATTTACAAACTTAATAAATAATATCTTTAAAGAAAATTTTGATGAATTTACCTTCTGGCATGACTGTTTCAGTTAGTCTTGATTTAGCTACAGGAGCTATAGTATTACATTTAATATTATATTTTTGACCTTCAATCGATAAAGTATTGCTTAGACCCAATAGACCTAATTTTGCAGCACTATAATTAGCTTGACCGAAATTTCCATAAATACCAGCGCCTGAACTAGTCATTATTACTCTACCAAATTTATTTTTTTGCATATGAGGCCATGCAGCTCTAGTTAAAAGAAATGATGCTCTTAAATGAATTCTATGGATCAAATCCCAATCTAAATCAGTAGTTTTAAGAAATGAACGATCTCTCAAAATACCAGCATTATTTACTAAAATATCGATACGACCAAAGTTGTCAATGGCGGTCTGAATGATTTTTTCAGCATCTTCAACAGAGTCTAAAGAAAAAAATTTATTAGAAGATAAATAAAAAAAAATGTAAAGGTTTATAAATAACCGTAATTAGGCACGGCTATTCCGTTTTTAGCTCTTATTTCTTCAACAACGACATCAGCAGCTTTAGTACTTTTACCATCGCCACCACTCATACTACCACCTAAATCATTAACAACTACTTTTGCACCTCTTTCAGCGAAAGAGAGGGCGTAACATTTACCTAAGCCACCACCAGCACCAGTAACAATGACGACTTTGCCGTCAAATCTTAATTGATCATTAGACATCTTTGTTCGAATAAAATTTCTAAAAAAAAAAGGAAAATTAAGTTACACCTTTAAAAAATGAGTGAATGTAGTTCATATTTTTTAAAGTTTCAAAGTTCTTAATCAAAAACTATTTTTATAAATTTTTTTTTGTATATCCATTATAAATTATAATGGAGTAAAATTTAAATATTTTTTTTGATATGTTAGAGATCACGTGAACTTTTTAAAAATTTGATTTGAAAATAAAATTGGCAAAATTTCGTTTATATTTGGTTAAGGTAGAAAAGCTAAAAATATTCTTTTTTTCATAGAGTAAGATTTGAGTTTTACAGCTAAAATATGAAAGATAAGTATGATTTTCAAAAACATCTCGTTTAGAAAAGGATTTTTCGGAATTAAAGCTTGTTGTGAATAGCGGGATAAGATTGAAAATAAGACATAAAAAAAAAGGGTCAAAAAGAGATAATTATTTAGCCACAATTGAAAAACTTGGTTTTTAAACTTTTTAAAATAAATTTTATTTTAAACGCGACTCTTATTCCCTCCACGATAATATAATCCAGATCATGACCCAAGGCGTCAACTCTCAGTGTCAATTTTCATCGAAAGTTGAGAATTTCGGAGTTTCTAACGATCATTTGGTTAAGACTTACTAATAAACTAGAAATTCAAATATCAGCGAAAGAAAGACGAAACAACGATAGAAGGACGAAAAGAACGAAAAGAAATTCAAAATACCAATGACGAAAAAAAAAGTTTTCAGGCAAAAATCGGAATAACAGTAAAGAACACAACAGAGAAGTTATCGAGGATTCAAAAAATAAATCTTAACTTATTTATTTTATCTTGTCTTTAAATTTTTTTAAAATTTAAATTCAATATAAAATAATTCAATAATTCTGATACAAGCCCTGGTAATTCTCTTTTGTTTCAACAAAGTGCTCCTTTATATTTTTAAATAAACTATAATTAGCCATTTATTTAGAGAATTTTAATGATATTGAACTAGGTTTAGCTTATTTTTTAAAACGGTTTTAAACTTTTTAAAATTAATTTACAATACCAAAATTAAAAGAAAACACACTCAGTTTCTCATATTGAAAAACTCGTTTGATTGTTGCGTTAAAAGACTCTGTTTTTTGTGACAAAAAGTTTCAATGAAAATTGAAGTATTTGTTTAAAAATGTTGTTGAAAATGATTTTTGTGGAGAAAATTTTGTCGATGTGGGTAACAGTTTTTAATTGGTGGGTACTAGGGTAACCCAAACAATAATCTGAATAAAGCATAAATATTAATAAAACGTTAAAAAATTTTTGGTCCTATAATTTTCCATTAAAAACTTAATTTTTTATTTAATAAAACATTATGATTTTTTTACTTTTTATAAATTTTTAAATTTACTTCTCCTTAAAGGAGGTTAATTCAATAATAATAAATAAATAAATAAATTTTTATTTTTTTACTAGAAGCGTTTTACACCGCTACAAAAAAAAAGCATTAGCAAAATTCGAATCGTTATTGCTTATATAGTGTAAATGGAATCACAAGAGAAACGTTACGTTGGTAAAAAAAAAGTCATTAAGGTGGTAAATTATAGCGTTACGGTTTGGAAAAAACAGAAGTGTATGAGTAAAAATTATAAGACTTGCGAAAATCGCTTTAGTCGTTTTCTAAATGGAACAGGGATTAATTACAAGAGAAAGCATTTTTAAACTATTTTATTTATCTAAGTTCTTATAGATACAATTTCAAAATTCTTCTTTAATATTATCCGGAAATCTTTTTTTAAGCGCATTGAATAACTCCAATAATTGCACATAAATACCTGATATCTCTTCTTTATTTTTGTAACCATATTCTTTACAAATTTTAATGAATTTAACGCATCTTGGAATAAAAGTATCAAAAACTTCAGATGTGTCTTCTTCTATTAATAATTCTTCTAGGCTCTTGGACATCATTCCTAAAAAATTTCTTAGAGAAACTCGTACTATATCAATTGAAATTTTAATTCGGTTGTGAAATAACTCCTCCTTTTCTAAATATTCTTCGATTTCTTCTTTAGATAATCTTACATAAAAAGACACCAAGCGCATTTTTCTCAAATATTTTTTAATATCTTCCAAATATTTTTCTTTATTTTCAAAATCAAGCGAATACTTGACCAGAGATCTATTTTGAAATAATCTCAGCAAAATTGAAGATCCTCGAAAGAAGCCAATCATCGATAAAATTTCAATGAATATTTCATGCGTAGAACTTTTTAAGTAATCTCCGGCTAGCTTAAAATAGCCTTCTAATTTTAACTGATGAAGAGCGAATAAATAAACAAGGCATTTTTCAATTACATATGCATCTATTTTCATCCTTTTTTCGGTAATTACTAAAACAAGATCTTTTAAATTTTTAAATAAATTCAAATAAAGTCTATTCGCAGGATTTTGCTGCATTGAAATTTCCATTTCAAAAAAAGTCCTGTAAATTTTTTTACAACTGCATGATAGAAGCTTATTAATTTCTTCAATTTCAATAAGATTTCTTTTTTCTGGAATGAATGAAATAAGATTTTGAGTTATTTCAATTAATTTAAAAGCATCTTCCTCTTTGTCAAATTTTGAAATATAAGATAAAAATTCCTGTCTATCCTTTTCCTTACTTTCAGTATTAGTACTCTCGTTTAAATCTAAATTTTTATTTTTAAAAGGAATATTTTTCATGCTCAAAATATTTGTTAAAGCCATTAGTTCTTCACCTTTTAAACAATTTAATAATGTTTTCCGTGTAACTGATGGTAATTTACCCAAAAAATCGTTAATTTTCAAGTCCATAATTTCCTTAAATGAAGTATTTTTTAAATCGATAGAAATTCTTGAAAATATGAACAGAATTTCCTCTTTTTTTTTGTCATTTAAAGTCAAAAAAGTTTCAATTTTAGTTATTCTAAAAAATTCTTGAAGAATATTTTTATGCTCTGGATATATTTTTGGTTGAATTATTTCTTTTATACTGGAAAAAATTACATAAAAATCACAAGTTTGAAGTATTTTATCACTTAAAATTCTTAAAGAATCTTGAATATTTTCTAACTGCTTAGATTTGTTTAGAAAGTTTTCGTAAAAAGCCTGAACAAAAAATGCACTTTCGAATTCATTTAGAAAATATTTATCTCTTATTAAAATATCAAATATTGCGTTCACGTAAGGAATACATTTGATCAAAAAATCAGCTTTATTTTTCTTATTGTAAAATTGAAATTTTGCACTAAGCCATTTAAGTATCAAATCTAAATTTGATTTAGTAACATCTCTATAGAATTTATCATTTGGTATTCGAAGATTTTCATTTAGCTTATTTAAAACCCATTCGTCAAAATAAATAACTTTGGCAAAATCATTATGATCATAAAACATGAGTTCAACAAATTCGACCATATATCCTACTTTAAGCATTTCCTTTTTCAAAACATTGTTCATATAACTTATCGGATAGAATTGAATATTCCAAATTTTTTCATTAAAAGCCCAATATTTTTCCAATCGTTGTCCTTTTAAACGTCTCAATTCGTTTAAAATACTAAATTTTGTATTTGTTTTAATATCAAATTCAGAAAATGTATTTTTTTTGGGGTCTATGTTTAAAACTTTTCCTCGGGTGGTTACCTTTATTTTAGAATTTTTTAGTATGAAATTTAAATTTTATTTTTTTGTTAGCTTACTATTTCTTTTTCAAGACAAGAAGACATTTAAATGTTTAAACAAACACAAAGGAGAACCCAAAAAATTAAACATAAAATTTTAAATTATTAAATTTTTGTATTTAATTTAATTTTTTTTAAAACTATAATGGAACTAAGAAACAATAAGATCCATTGGAAATAAATTTTTATGTGATGAAAGACTAAAAAAGTGGTGATTCTTTAAGAGAATTTTACGTGAAAAAATGGTGTGCTGTAGTTTTTGGGAATGTTGACTCAAATTGTCAAAAAAAAAGTTTCTGCTGATTACAAGATGGTTAAAGCATCAGCTAACCTTGTAAATCGATAGACACTTATAAAGCTGATTTTAAAAGTTTAATTGTAATGGACGATCATGTCAAGTTTCGACATGATTGAGGTTGGAACAAAAAACTTTAAATGGCTGATTTTTAAACGATTTAAATATGGTCTCATTGTATTAGAACAAATTCTTTAAATAATAATAACCATTTACTTTTTAAAAAACTTGCTGTTTTATTTTTCAAATTTCAAAAAAAGAGAATAAAAAACAGTAATTGAATCTAATTTTTAACGAGAATTTATTTAAAAATCATATTTTATTTTATGAGGATATTTTTCTTTTATAAAATAGAAAATTTTAGAAATTCTTGCATGAATATCGCATAAATCAGCTTGCTTTTTTAAGCTTTTATTGAGTCTCAAAGAGTTATTAAATTTTATAGCTCTTGGTATGAAAATTTCAAAAATATCTGAGTGATATTCTTTTAAGAAACTTCGATTATTCCTAATGAAATAAAACATTTCATCTAAATGCATTCTTAAAATTTTCTGAATAAAATCAATAGAAATGCTTATTTGAAATTCAAAAATTCTATTATCTCGTTTGTACAATGAAGCATCTCTATCCGACAACACTACATAATCAGAAATTAAGTGAACGCTCTTAAGATAATTTTTTATTTTTTCTAGATAATCTTTTTTGTTTTCAAAGTCCAGTGTCCTTTTAATCAAATACCTATACTCGAGCATTCTTAAGAAAACCGATATTCCTCGAATTAATCCTACAGATGATAAAATTCGATTAATTATTGGTAGAACAAAAATCCTATCATCATTCGTTTTCTTAAAAAAGCCTTCTTTTTTTAGCTGAAAAATAGCAAATAGAAAATTAAAACACTTTTCTAAATTACGAATATTTAAGTCTAATTTTTTCTTTGTGGCTTTATAAATCAATTCAACTAAGCATTCAAATACTTCGTAACATATTTGATTTCTTGATTTGTTTTTCCAAGAAAGTTCTATTTCAAATACTGAATTATGCAATTTAATACAACAACATAATAGCAAGTCATCGTAAATCTGAATTTCAATCATTTCTCTATTCAAATCAATAAATTCGATCATTTTCTTAGATATAAGTTGGAAATTTTCACCAATTTCTTCTCTATTTAAATCCTCAATAACAGATTTGAATTCTTTTTTTTTAATTTCCAATCTATTTTCAATTGATAATTCAAGTGATAATTCAAGGGAAAGACTTGTTTTTCTATTAATTAAACTATTCATTTTGTTTAAAATGTCCAAAACGGTACTTAGATTATCTTTATCTAAATGCTCCGATAAAAATTTAAGTAAATCAGATGGTATTTGAATTATAAAATCAAATATCATCGAATCAAAAATGTTTTTTAACGAGTCTCCGACTAAGCTACTAGATATCTTAGCAAATGTTTCTAAGATATAAGCCTGTTTTTGAAAGTTTAAATTCAAAAAATTGTTCAAATTTGTTATTCTGAGTAATTCACCTAAACAAAAATAAGCATTTGATATATTTTTTTGATGAAGAACATTTTGTACACATCGAAAAACAGTAAAAAAATCACAAATTCGAATTATTTTGTCACTTAAATCTTCCAAATGGTTCTTAACAATTTCAAAACTTTCAAAATTTATAGTGAAAATTTCATAAAAAGCACTAAGAAAATATCCGAATTCAAACTCGTTTAAAATTTGATTTATACTACTTTTTAAAAAATCAAAAATTTTATTCAAATAAGGAAAACATTTGTAAAGAAATCTGAAATTATTTTTAAAATTATAAAACTGAAGCCTAATACCAACCCAATTAAGAATTAAATCTAAACATAATTTTATCGATTCTTTATAAAAAAGATAAATCGGATTTTCATTATCGAGATTTTCGGAAAGTTTCTTTAAGACCCACTCATCGAGATCAATCCTCAAATCAATATCAGAATGGCTTATAAACATTAAATCAATAAATCCGTAGATAAATCCAAGTTTTAACATTTCATTTTTTAGTAAACTACTCAGATAATTAATATTATCAGGTTGAATTTTCCATTTTTGAACATCATATCCTCTTAATTTTCCTATTCGATAATCTTTTAAAATTTTTAAACCATTTAGAATGCTTTTATCATTTTTATCTCGATTTATTAAACCATGATTATTTTCTATTTTAACTTCTATAATTTTTTTAATAATTTCTAAGCTATTTAACTCATTTTTATTTTTATTTTTTGATAAGGACATCCACGTAGCTTTCCAAGAATTTATAATTTATTTAAAACTTTAATAATTATTTTATCTTAGAAACAACAAAAAAAAACAGAATTAAAAATTAAAAAAAAATTATGGCAAATTCAGCTATAAATCTTTTTGATTTACTGCTTAATAATTAATTTACAATAATTTTATTAATCATGGTAAAAAATTTAAAAGAATTAAATTCTTCAAGAAAATTCAATATCAACGATAGTTAAAATATTTACTCCATTGCTCCTGAATTAACGACCTACCCGTCCCCGTAGTCTATTCATTTTTTCTGGAGTACTCATACGGCTACGACGTTAATTCAGAAGCACTGTCCTAACAAAATTAGGGCCCATTTTTTTACCTTCCTTTTGATTTTTCCTTTTGAAGTTATTTTCAAGATGATATGATTTTTTTTCAAGAAAGTAAAATGAGAATATTTGGACCTAGCCTGTTATGTGACCGGAATTTTTTTTTTTGGGTCACATAAGTTGAGGTCACGTATTATCATAATACATGCATTACTTGGATCTACAACAAACATGTTAGATCATCTGCAAGACAAACATGGAACGCATTTTGAAAATGATATCGTAAACTTGGAAATTGATACACCAAATAGTGATAATTCTCCGCTTAATTGCGACACTCGCAGTCGTGTTAACTCTGACCTTTTGAAGTTTATTGTTCATGGTTTTTTGCCGTTTAGAATTGTAGAAAATCCATATTTTAAACGGTTTTTGTACAAATTAAATAAAAATTATAAGTTAATATACGAGATGGTCTAATTGATGTTTTCAATGAATGGCAAATATCCGAAAAGATAATTGGATTGGTAACCGATAACGCTTCAAATACTATCAATTTAGCTGAGCTAATTAATGAATACTATTTAGACATTTCGACTGGTTCAACCTCTAATAACATTCTTCAATTTAGCTGTGCTGCTCATGTCTTAATTTTAAAAAAAGCATTGAACTTTGGAAAAGATTCAATAGAAGATGATATAAATAGTTTTGATGAGAATGATAGTTTACAAGTGTCTGACAGTGACAAGTTTTATATAAAAAAATTTCATTTATTAATTGAAAAATGTCGAAGGATCGCATCGGCTTTTCATCAGTCTCAAGTTTTAAATGATTGTTTGAAGTCAAAACAAGCTTTTTTAAATATAAAACAGCACAAAATTACAAAAGATGTTTGTACTAGATGGAATTCCACTTATCTGATGCTTGAGCGAATAAATAAGCAAGTAGAAGCAATTCATGAGGTAGTATGTGAGAAAAACTTTAGAAAGAAATTTGAAAGTCTTACAATTTCTGAAATTGAATTGGTTATGCTCAAAGAGGCAATTGGGATATTAGATTATTTTTATCAAGCCACGGTCGAATTATCTGCAAAAAAATATGTTATTATTTCAATTGTCCTTCCAACCTTTTATTGCATTGATGCCAGAAACTAAAGATTCAGATTTTATTAAACATTAAAGTACTTTATCATTACATTGATTTCTATACAACTAAGTATAACATT
>NTPY01000067.1:519524-537402 GCA_002922825.1 Brachionus calyciflorus
AATACACCAAATAGTGATAATTCTCCGCTTAATTGCGACACTCGCAGTCGTGTTAACTCTGACCTTTTGAAGTTTATTGTTCATGGTTTTTTGCCGTTTAGAATTGTAGAAAATCCATATTTTAAACGGTTTTTGTACAAATTAAATAAAAATTATAAACTTCCTTCAAGAAAAGATTTGTCAAAATTTATTAAATATTGAATTTGAGACAACAATTCAATCAGTCAGAGAAGATTTACTAAAATCAGAAGCGGTTTGTGTAACAACCGATCTATGGTCATCGATTCAGAGATACCCATATTTGGGAGTAACCGTTAATTATTTCAACGAAAACCTATTTTTGGTAAGCAAAAATCTTGCTACAAAACACTTACCTGGTAGTCATACAAGTGTTAATATACGAGATGGTCTAATTGATGTTTTCAATGAATGGGAAATATCCGAAAAGATAATTGGATTGGTAACCGATAATGCTTCAAATACTATCAATTTAGCTGAACTAATTAATGAATACTATTTAGACATTTCGACTGGTTCAACCTCTAATAACATTCTGCAATTTAGCTGTGCTGCTCATGTCTTAAATTTAATTGTAAAAAAAGCATTGAACTTTGGAAAAGATTTAATAGAAGATGATATAAATAATTTTGATGAGAATGATAGTTTACAAGTGTCTGACAGTTTTATATAAAAAAATTTCATTTACTATTGAAAAATGTCGAAGGATCGCATCGGCTTTTCATCAGTCTCAAGTTTTAAATGATTGTTTGAACTTAAAACAAGCTTTTTTAAATATAAAACAGCACGAAATTACACAAGATGTTTGTACTAGATGGAATTCCACTTATCTGATGCTTGAGCGAATAAATGAGCAAGTAGAAGCAATTAATGAAGTAGTAAGTGAGAAAAACTTTAGAAAGAAATTTGAAAGTCTTACAATTTCTGTAATTGAATTGGTTATGCTCAAAGAGGCGATTGGGATATTAGATTATTTTTATCAAGCCACGGTCGAATTATCTGCAAACAAATATGTTACTATTTCAATTGTCCTTCCAACCTTTTATTGCTTAAAAGAAGCATTGATGCCAGAAACTAAAGATTCAGATTTTATTTTGACATTAAAAAAAGTACTTTATCATTACATTGATTTCTATACAACTAAGTATAACATTTTCGAAAGTGAGCCGTTAATTGTGAACTTTTTTTTTTAGACTGTCGTACTAAAAATTACGCAAAGAGGACAATAAGAAAGCAATTAATTTTATCAAAAAATTAAATTTAGGTCTTAGTCAGCCTCTTACTAATAAAATAAACAATAAGGACGAATATGATGTAAATGAAAATTCTTTAGAACCAAAAGCTAAGTTACAAATTTTTGATACTGATAAAGATTATAATAGTAAAACAGTAAAGGCTAAAGTAGCAAAATTAACAGGAATTGATAGGGAATTATTTTGTTATAATTTAGAAAGTACTTATATAAATGATCCAATAGAATTTTGGAAATTAAACAAAAAAAATTTTCCACTATTATTTAGAATTTTTAAACGTTTGTTTTGCATCCCCGTTACACCTGTTCCCTCTGAAGAGCTTTTTTCAAAATCTGGTTATACCATTTGGGATAGGAGATGCAAAATCAAGCCAGTAAAGGTAAACAAAATGATGGTCATTTATGGTAATTTATGATAATTGTGAAAACGAAATTTTTATTTTTTTTTTCAAATTTTATTCGATTAAAGTCATTTTTTTAAACAGTTTAATTCGTAAAATAACTTTTTTTTTATTTGAATTTTATGTATCGATTAAAAAAAAATTGACTACTTTTAGTTGTTTTTTAAAATAATTTAATTGAATTTAAATAACTATTTTTTCAATCATTTTAAAATAAATAACTTGAAAAATATTTAGTTTATTGTAGTTGTTCTTTTTAACTGATTCGAATTACAACTCTAGTATTATGTGACCAAGAAAATTTTTTTATAATAAAAAATTTTGGTCACGAAAAGAAAATTTGAATTTTTACTATAAATTATTTGAATCTTATTTTTAAAGTCAGGAATCAATCAATATATCAAAAAATCAAAATATCATACAATGTATCTTAGTAACTTAGTTATAATGAATTTTATTCTAATTTTTTTTTACCGTAAAACTTTGCTCTACTAGTCAGATCATAACAGGGGCATTGACATTCTGAAACTGCTGAAAGAAAACATCATTGAAGAGGTCACCCTTAAAAAACAACGCTGATACTTAGGCTCCCTATTTTTGGTTCAAAGACCAGGAGCTAAGGTAAGACCCATAGCTGATTTCAGTGGACTTACCAAACACCTTAAACCACCTAAGTTAGGTCGGTTTACCAAGCGGTTAAGAAAGGACAGTGACCAAAAAATTTAAACTATGCCAAGTTTGACTATATTTATTGATTTATCAGGATGCTTTTTGGCGTATCTAAATGAAACAGTGGGGTCAGTATTAGGGTTCAATCTTTTCAAAGATAGTTTAGGGTACAATGAGTTGATCGATATTCATATCGACAATCGCACTATGGGGAAAAGGCAGAACCAATTGGCGAAAGTTCCTTACAATTTTAAATTTTCCGAGAAAAACGGTCGGTATTTTGACTGTTAAGCCAAAAGCATTTCCTTTATCAATTTTCTGCAAGATACATGCAAGATTTAACATTATTATCATGTTTACAAGCCGGCCAAAATTTATTTTTAATCATACCTTCTTTCAACAATATATCACTTTAGGTGCAGTCCTTTAGAACTCATAGATAAACTAAATATTTCAGAATAAAAAAATTATTGAACAAATTTTTTATTAAAAAATGGTCAAATATAAAATTAAAAAAGACTAGATATAATGATTTAATTTGATTAGTTTTTTTTTTTAAATAGAACAGATTTTTAGTATTTTATTTTTATAATTGAAGCATTTCTTTTTAAAAATTCAATTTATTTCCAATGATTTTTTTTACATTAAAACATTTTTTAGAGAACTAAAAAGATTAAAATTTAATGGGAAAAAATTAATAACCATTAATTTTCAGTAATTATTACTTTAAAAAAAACGAACAAAATAATAAAATATTGAATAAAACTAAAAAATAAAATTTCTTTTTAAAATCATAAATTAATAAATTAAAACAAATGTTTAAAAAATGATTGATTAAGTTATTCACATGCCAATTTACCATCAAAACTACTTAAAGCTATACCAAAAGCTTGAATAGCACACATTGGATAGTTAAAATCACATGTAAATATCTCTTCGTCAATACGACCGAATTGCATGACAACGTAATCAACTTAAAAATAAAATAAAATTAGTTTACATATTTTCTTAATATTTTTAATTCTATAATTTTCAGACCATAACTGGCTGGTATTTTTTTTTAGAAAATTTTATTTTAATTTTTGAAAAACTCTTGAGTTATTTAGCGTTTTAACGCATATAAAAGAAGAATATAGGATCTTAGATTGCGCTTCAATCAAATATTGATTTTTTAATTGCGCTTTAATCAAATCTATATAAGAGTAATATCCTTTTGGTTGAAGATTTCAAATAACTAGGATCACATTAGTTTAGAGACATTTTTAGTTGTCAATTTTCTTTTTCTTTGACCTCCAAGAATCACTCTGCAAAGCACTTAAAAGTACTTAAACAATAAAATGTGAAGCAAAATCTGCTACACCTGATGTCAAAGTCTACAAAAAAATTTGGGCAATTTTAATGCTCATTTAATTTTTGTTTTCTTGCAGAATTTCAGAAAATTTTGCAAACAATTAAAAAAAGTCCTTGGAGTGCGTTTGAAAATTTAAAATACTACCGTATCTTTTCTAAGATTAAAACTTAGAAATGAGAGTTTTTATGTTTATCTGTGCTTTTAGATTGATAAGACATTAAATGAAAACTTAGTTCTCTTATGAAATCATTCAATAGAATTATTTTTGAAGTAAAATATTTAGACCAAAAAAAAAACAAATTAAAACTGATTGAGAGTCTAAATTTTTCTCCTTTAATTCATTCAATTTTATATTACTATTAAAATTTCTATTCAGTTCCTATTAAGAAGAAATAGAGTGAGAATTAAATAGAGCTTACGATCATTAGGGTGAACAATTTGAAAATTTTTAACAGATGCCTGAGTGACACGTCCATGAAAATTCAAAACATAAGATTGTGTTTCCTCATTCCAAATCGGTGTCTTGTTATGTAATTCAACTAAATCTTTCATATCTTTTCGCTTCCATTTTTCAACAATAGTCTCACTATCACTTCTAGGCTTAATTTCAACTCTCTGATGATCCAAACTCATACCAGGCATAATAACAGACATCTTTCTCGGACCTTTAATACCCAAAATATTTGTTTCATAGGCAATACAAATTAATTCGGAACGAATTTTTTCATCAGTAACATTTTTCGATGGATTTTGTCCATTGTTATAAAGTGTAAAATGTGTACCAAACATGTTTGATCTTAATTTGCCAACAAAATTTTCACCGTCTCTATTCAAATCAGTTGCATCTGTCGATATCAAATAATTCGCAGTTTTGCTTCGTTTTCGCTTTCTGGCCGCTAGCAAAAATACTTTTTTTCCGTCATCTTTTTCTAAATGCATAAAATAAGCTGGATACATTCCTTTGTCGACACCGCGTTTATCCCTAGTTATTCTGCATTTAACAGTAAAATTTTGTGGCGCTGGTTTGTACACAAATTCGTGTAAATTATCCACTATCAGTTCAAGAAATTTTGTGAATTCTGAATGATTACTTGTCTTTTCTTTACGCTTAGGCTCGTCAGAATTCGATGCCCATGATGTTGATTTAGGCAAATTTTCTTGTTTATTCAAACTTGGCGCACTATGTATTACACTGGTCTCATCATCAGAGGAATTATCAAGAATTTTTTTTACTTCTTTTTTAGATTTAGGAACATTTTTTTCAGATTTTTTAACTTGTATTTCATCGTTTTCACTTGAAGAACCACTTCTATTTTTAAAATTTTTTGTATTTTTCTTTTTGATTGGTTTATTTTGATTGGAATTAATAACCAAATCTTCATCGTCGTCAACATCAAAGTTGTTGTCAATTATTAAATCATTGTTTTTGACTATTTTTTTAGACTTTTTTTCGGATTTTTCGCTTAGGTTATTTTTATTATCGTAAGGCTTATTCTCATTTTCGTCATCATCATTAGTTTCTGTCTTAGTAACACCAGCTAATTCATATTTCGGTATGCTTATACTCTGCGATTCAATATTTATACTCCTGGGTGCTTTTGAATATCTAGAAAATTTATCTACAGAATCTCTAGTGTCCGATTCAAATCCATGATTTTGAAAGCCAAAGCTCGGAATGTGATGTAATTTGTCAATATAGGAATTGTTAGCTTTTATTTTGGTTGCCTCATTACGTCTTCCTTCTAAACGTGTCAAATTTCTACTACCTTTTGTGTGTAATTTCATTATGTTATAATCATCGTCGATTCTAATAATAAAAATAATAAAACTAAATAATTTCTCTGAAAATAAATAGGTATAACTTACACTCCTGGTAAACTATCCATTTAAAATTAATAACTAAATAATCAAAATTTGAATCTAAATAATTGTTTAGATTAAAAAATTCTTCAGGTAAAATAAATGAATGCTTAACTGTAAAAATGTGAGAGAGAGAGAAAAGTTAAAGAGTCTTAAAGCATATTTAAATAATTCATAGTTACAAGCATTAATGATCATAAAAAGTTAATGACAAATAAAAAGTTCTAGTTTAAAGGCGTCTTTATTTTGTTTAAATATCCAATAGCGAAAGCACTCGATAGTTATACCATGGTACAAAATTAGGCTTTTAGATTTGGTAACTTACATAAACTACTGAACCGTTTTTGTAGGTCCGTGTTTTTAAAAAATATAAATGATACAGCAATAAAAAATATACTAGTGAATAGAAAATTTTTTATTTTATATGATAGCAAGAAAGAAAAAGAATTTAATTTCCTAAAATTTTTTTATAAAAAAGATCTAACGTTAGAGTTTTTGTAAAACAGAAATTTTTTGATATTTGATTTAAGTTTAATTTTAAACAACATTTTTCCAAAAAGTTCTTGTGGTTTAGTTGGTGAGTCACTCGTCTACGAGATGCAAGAGTCCGGGATCGATACCTGTTAGATGTCATATATTTTTTAAAAATTTTCAAAAAAAAATTTAAATCATGCGCATAGACAACATCCAACTACGCAAACTCTTTTGATGATTACAGTCTTTAATCGGAACCTTTTTTATTCGAACTTTTCACTATCTGAACCAAATTTGAATAAGACATACCCCCAAATTAATATAAATCAATGTAAATCTCTTTTTTTTATCCGAACAATAAAGTTCGCTTTATTTTAACATCCGAACTATAATTTTCAACTACTTGTGAAGCAAAAACTGTGTATTTTCAATTTTTTAAAACGAACTCTTGCCCTTCAATTGAATTTTTTTTCTTTGTCCTTAAAAAAATAAAAGGTAAAAGCTTAAAAAATAAAATTTACACAATGAATTATGTATTAACAGAAAAAAATACATTGATTCATTTTAAAGGGTAAACGATAAACTTAAATGAATCAATAATTATCTATAAAAGTGGAATTTTTTCGGCTTATTAATTTATAATTGATATTTAAAAATATTTAAATAAAGATTTTTTTGAAAAATTTTGGTTGCTATAAATTTTTTTACTCCCGAAAAGTTCGGATTAAGGCGATTCGGCTGTATACATAAAAGTTTTGTATCAAAGTAGAAAAGTACAAAACTAACTCAAAAATTTTCCAAATATAAATATTAAAAGAAAATTAAAAAAAAAATTACGACATCAAGACTCGAACCTGGTACTTAAAAACATCTATCGCACAGAGAGCTATTGCGTTAAGAAAAAAAAACAATTAACTGGTTCAATAGTTTATGTAAGTTAGCATTTGTACTCATTGATTTTATTAATGAATTCATAGACCTTTAGGCTTTAAAAAATGGTGCTGGTGTAAATTTAAAAATTTTCGATTTTATACCGGTACTCCTATCGAGTGATTACTGTAATAAAATTCTCGTTTTTATTTATTCTAAGTACCTTTTTTATACTTTCTTTCTACTTTAAGAAATGAGAAAACCTAGTTCAAAAATTTATTGGCTAATATCGCCTACAATTTTCATCATCGAGTATGTACTTTATAAACTTAAAGCAATTAGATAATAAAAAATATTCTAAGGTTTATTCAAGCAAATATTTACCAAAATAATGTTAAATTTGATCTCTTGACAACTAATTTTTTAAATATTTTAGAAATTTTTTTGTCTTACTTTACTTAAAGACTACGAAAAGTCTACGAGTAGAATAATTTGAGATTTCAAATTTAACCCATTTAACTATCAAACATTTGAGGATTAAACTGAAAATTAAGTTTCCATTGTTCAAATTAAGCACTTTGATACTGCCTTACTCAAATCGAAAAAAAAAATACTAAAAACAAAATTTCAAAAAAAATTTAAAAAAAAATTTTTAATTAGTTTAAGTAGACTTTATTTTCTTGCTGATAAAAAAAGGAGTCTATGTTGTAATTTAATAGAATCATAAGCTTAATATTTGAATTTAATATTCTTATTTTGATTTAATTATTTTGTTGAATTGAAGTTTAAAAAAAATAACTCGTTATTTTGCACTTGAGGGTCTATTCTAATTTTTAAAATTTTAAAAAAACAAAATTCCGATATATTTTTTATTTTCACAATACAAGTGCACAAAGCACAATTTTTTAAAATTAATATCAAGTGTTTTTGCAAAATAAATTCTCCGATTCTGATACAAACAGCTATTTAAACAATATTAAGTAATCTTAGATTTTTGTAGAAAAAAAGAAATTTTTAAAAATTTTCCCTAAAAAATTCCAAAAAAACTCGTCTTTTCAACAATTGTAAAAAATAAATTGATTTAGAATCCCAGAACTATTACTTAAAAAATAAAAAAATTCCTAAAAATATTATTGCAATTATTCATTAGTTGCTGTCAATTATTTATTTATTTATTTGACTAGTTTTAAAAAATTTTTCTTTACGATTTTACCATAAAATAAACTTTAAGTCTCTTCTTAAAATAAGTAACTCTTATTTTTATTCCTTAGAGTACATCTTGGTCATATTCAATATAAAGTTTAAGAAAAATGACATAAAACTTATTTATAAATATTTCTTTGCTCTCCAGTACTATAATTAATAATTTTTTTACTATACAAAGTATTTTCTTGGCAATATCTAGTTGTAGAAGTTATTAAGCTTCTAATCTTTTTCTAACAAATTAATATTTTTGCTTTGAAAAATTCGTCACTAGCACAAATAGTTTGAGACAATGTTTTTGTTTCAATAAAGCAACCTCTGATTTTGTTTCTAGCAATTTATCTGTTGTTTTGGTGATACATTTTTAACTAAAATGATACTTTTTATTTTTTTTTGCAAATTGCGCAATTCATATTTTCTATTTTCAGCTTAGAAAGAGTGACTTTGGATTTTCTTAATTTTGTTCCAATTCCAAGAAGGAAAACTCTACATAATTTTAAATTTAATTAAAAAACTAATGTCTGCAATAACCTTAAAAATAAATCTCTTTGCTTGCTGTTTCATGATTTTTTTCTTCAGAATCCTAAATTTTTGAATTATACAACTCAATAAAAAACATTAGACACATTTTTCAAAATATAATCTTAAGTATAAAATCCAACTAATAAAATATTCATGAAAAAAAAATTATCAACTAAACTTATTTTCCAGTAAAATTGATAAAAAAATTACATAAACATTTTTGAAAATTGATAACAAAGTTATATTATACATTATATTTGCCAAATTAATTTAAATTAACCTTATTTGTTAAGACCAAGATTTTAGGAAGTTGTATATATTCTTAAAATATGACCAAAATTAAATTTAAATTAATTCTAAATTTAAGAATACCAACTTACGAGTTATACCATTTCACTGAAATCCAAAAAAACTATTCTAAAAAAATAACTTTAAAACTTTTTTACGATTTACAAAAAAAAACAACATAAAGAAATAAAACCTTAAAAATAATATTGTTTTTCATAGATAAGGTTTATTGATTTTTGAGAGTAAGCCTAACTTCAGCTGAAAAAATATTAAAAAAAAAAAGAGTACATTAATATATTTATTTTTACTTGTGCACGATTTACGCAACAACCAATTACTTTATTACTTTAATTTTTATTATGGTTAATCATGAAATTTAAAAAAAAAATCAATTTATCAAAAATTTTTTTAAAAATTAATTAAAAAATTTAAAAAATTATAATTAAATTCTAAAATTAAAATAAAAGTTAAGAATTAATTAATTTAGAAAAAACAAACAGGTTGATATCTTTAGTAATTAAATGATAGAGCAAAGTTTTTTCTTACCAACAGAAAATAAAACTTTCAAAAAAAATTTTATCATTTATTCAAATTTTTTCTTAAATAAAGATAAACTTGAAATTGAAGATTTAAAAAGTTTAATTTGTAATTAAAAGTAAATATTATCATGTTTGCATGCCTTTGCCTTACGACCTGAACATAAATCTACTTTATTTTTTAAAAATTAAAAAAAAAACAAAATTTTTCGATTTCTAAAATGAAAAGGTAAAATAAAATTTTCAAAAAAAAATAAAAACCCAAATTAATCGAAAATTATATGATTAATCCCAGCATTATTTTCTTTTAAAAATAAAAAAAATATGTATAATGTAAATTGATTATCGGTCATATGAGTCATCCGTTTGACAAATACTAATAGGAGAAAGAGAGTTTTGTTTTATAGAAAGTCTAATGCTTAACACAAAATAGAAAAGCATTATTATTATTTTTTTTTGAATATTAAAAAGGAATTTGATATCTGGTTGCCACGGCAACAACATATTAAAAAAACATGACTTTATATTTTTCAATTGAAAATATTAAATTATAAACATAATTTTGAAATATTTTTCAAATTAAAGAAAGGAATTTCCGCATTTACGCTTTCTCTTTTTGCGTAATCATATTATATGATTCTAGCAGAAAAATAGCTCTCTCAATCACAATTTTTATTTTTTTGCCTATTGAATTTTTAATGAACATTAAACAAAAGCTTGAAATAAGTTTAAAATTAACTTGGTTTGTTTTTTTTAGCGAAATTTTTCCTTTCAAGTTTTATGTAACCCTTTTACCTAAATGAAAAATTTCAAAATACATCGGCATAGAAAAAGAAAAAGGCATTTAACCTGAATTTTAAATACTTATGTTTTCACTCTTTATATTGAGAATATAATCTTGATTTAGAATGTTTATTTATCAATCCATGTAAAAAATTGCAATTTTTTCTATAAGAAAATAAAATTTTTCCATTTAGGTAAAACCTTTTCAAATAAAATTGAAATTTGTAATTAAATGGATCCAATCATAGAAAGCTTTATTGCTGATATTTAAATTGGTGATTGTAATTGTATTTTATACTCGAAAGTAGATCCAGTTTACTCTCATTCGCAAACTTATTTATACTAAGATTCATTTTACTATTTAGAGTTGTTAATCCAAAATTTTCTATTGCATATTGAAAATCTAATAAAATGGGAGGAGATAGCTCAGTTGGTACCGTCATGGGCGTTCAAACAGAAGGTCGAAAGTAGAAATCCTGTGCGAGTCAAAAAAATTCAAATTAGTTCCCAAATTACAATTAATTATTGTATCTCCTGGTGTTATATTGAGTAAAACACCTTACTAACCCAGCTTGTGGCCGTCGAAACGCTACTTAAATTTAATTTACTTTAATTTTATATTTGCTTCTCCAAATTTGGAGGTTAATTCTATTCAATAAATAAATAAATATCAAAATTGAATAATTTCAAAATTATTGAAACTCTTAATCTGGTTTTTGTCTTATCTTTGTTTTGAATTAATCCGACATTTCTCCTGAACCAGCAGCGTATCCAACCATACTTGACATGAATCTAAAATTTTTGTATTAATTAGAATTCAAATGCTAAAATCAAAAGAAAAGATGGGTATTCTGGATAAGGCTTTTGTTTAAAAAAATGGCTTTTTTTGGACATGAATAAATGGAAATCTTTAAAAAAAGATTTAAAAAAAAATCTCTTCTTCTAATAAAAACAATAAATATAAACTAATGTATTTTTTAGAACTTTTCCTTTTGTGAGAAAGGAAAAGACAAGGCCGAGGAAGAGGAAAGGAAAACAACCATACGAGTTAGTTTTAATTTGTAATGCATTTTTTTTGCAAAACATAAACTGTTATTAAAAAAACCTGGAAAATTTTTTCAGTATTGCCTACTCTAAGGTTGGCTATGATTTTTTCTTCTCATCCTCTCGATAAAACAAAATTAGATGAACAATAAAATAAAATTAGATGAAAGTTGCTATTACCAACACCACAAATATTCAACATCTAACCAAGCAAACACATTTTTTAACAAGGAAACTAAGAGTTAATTTAAATATCGATAGGTTAATTTAAAAAAGGTTAATTTAAAAATCGATAAAATTTTGGGTAAATAAAGGTAATACTTTGTGGTGTTGTCATCCTCTTAGTTTCCTTGTTAAAAAAGGTGTTTGCTTGGTTATATGTTGAATATTTGTGGTGTTGGTATTGTGTCCTATGGAGGATTGTTTAGATTATTCAGAATTTGAAGTAATTAATATTGATAAAATGAATCAGTATTTTTTTTCTTTAATGGTGATGTAATTTGAACTAATATAGGATTTTCAAAATTCATCAATTTTTAAAAACTTGAATTTAGCACCGCATCAATTACTTTTTTTTCATTTTTTTAATTAATATTCTTTTTTTATTAAATAAAAATATATTTTTAATTTTTAATTTCTGAGCCCGCATTAATTTCTAAAATTCAAAAATAAACAATTTTATTATTTCAATCGTTTTTGGCTTTAGCCCGGCATAAAATCCAAATTTTCATATTTATTGCGGAACCAATTCTTGAAAAAACACTATTTTTCCATGGGTCAAAAATTAAAAATTCTATAGCATGGGAGGTATGGTAGAAGGTGCATGCGCAAAATATGAAAATGTGGATTTTAATGCTGTATTAAAAAACAAATATTTACGGTATTTAAAAGAAAAAATCTCATTTTATTTGAATTATTTTCAATTTTTTTGATTGTCTCTAATAAAAAAAAATTAAATTTTCCGAGCTTTAGTTTTTGTGCCTCAAATCAAAAAAATCCATTATTAGAGTCACTTTTTTGGTGGAAAAGTTTTTTTCGAATAGAAGAATTCTTTACATATTGAACTTCTCATCAATTGTTCTAAAAAAAAATCTTGTGTTTAAAGTAAATCTCACTAACCGACTCTAGTTTAAGTGCATCATATAAAGGACTGATATGAGTAAATTTTTTAAGACCAATAATTCTTTTGAGAAGCAAATTTTGACGTGTGTCTTATTCATTTAGAAGACTCCTGGGAATAAGAATATTGTCTAGAAAATGCCTAAAGATTGATTGAAAATATTGTTTGAATATAAATCAAGTAGGGATTCGAGATCAAAGAAAATTAAAAACTCCTTTCTACTTTTTTACATTTTTCTTCAATGAATCCTGAATCATTATGAAATAGGGTACTTTACTTTCGTCTTTTTTCAAAAAAGACACATACTAAAATTCAAATAAACTACTAAAGCATATTTTAGAAAAGAGCTTAAAAAGTAAATTATGATAACAAAGATGTATTTGAATTTTTAAATTCCAAATTGTTGTACTAAATATAGTTGAAATATTTATGGTACTAAGTCAAAAAATTCACTTTTTAAATTTTAATTTTTTGATTTTAATTTTTAAAAATTAGCTTGTTTGGAATTTTTAAATTATTACTTTAACACCTATTGAAACATCACTAAAAATTTAAGGCTTATGGTACGACTGGTTAGAAGGAGGACCTGGGTTTATGAATCAATCAGCGAACCTCGTTGAGTCAAGAGGCTGAAGTAAACTCCTCACTCCTGCCATAAAATACATCACAGAAATAAAAAATATCAAAAAAAATTAATTTTAATCAAATTAATGCAATCAGAATTCGTTATTGGAAAAGCTGTGGAAAAGTTTTCAACGCTCGAATAATTAGATTGGTAAATAACAAAGATGTCTCAAAGAAGGATCTTCACGAAAAAGTTACTTTGAAAAAACTTGCCATCGAAAAATCAACCAGACTAAAACCAGCAAGATATTCCATTTTCTTTATGTCAAACTCAAATATACAATATTTTATCTTATATTCCAAAATTAAAGTAAATTAAATTTAGGGTTGAATTTTAAAGTTGACAATTTTTTTAATTTTTTTTATTGTTGATTTTTCTTTTAAAACGTTTATTAATTTTAAAAAATGGCTTTGAGTAATAAAACTCCTTTAGCCATTATAATTTTTACAATAAGAGATTGAGATTAGCAAAAATAAGAAAGAAAACAATAGTCGAAATGTAAATAAAAGAAAGATAATAAAAAAATTAAAGACATTAAATCAAGTATACAAGTAAATAATATTTAGATTAAATTGCCAATTGGTATGAATTCTGGAAAATCAAACTTAAGGGTGTATTAAATTCAGGAGCTCTAGAACGTTCAACAAACTTCCAGACACAGTCGTTAATAATATTTTAAATTAGTATATTTTTATTAATAACACAGTTCCTTATTTTTCGTATAAAAAGATTTTTAAGACGCTACTCTTTACAGTACTCTTTATTGATTAGAAAAATACCAATTATTTTTTTGGTGGTAAATATTCGAAATAATATTTTTTTAAATTTTCATCTTATACTTTTTGGTGATTCCAACTCTGAATTCAATAACTGCTTCGATCAAACAAAAATAAACACTCAACAGAAAATTATTGAAAACATTCAACATAATTTTGGCTTGATTGCTAAAGTCGGGTGCAGGAATTTTTTCTCTCTACTTTTTTCTCTTCTAAAAAAAAGGACTTTTTTCTTTAGAGAAAATAATACAGTTTATTTTGAGACTAAAAAATAATACTTTATTCTCTAATGAGAAAAAAATACACATTTTTATATGTACAATTAAAAAATATAGTTTTAATCAAAAACTTAATTAAATGGCTAATTCGACAATAAAATTTGAATATATTCAAAGCAATCATTTCAAACAACAGGATGAATGCGACCAAAATAAACAAAAAAAGGTGTTCGAAGTTTTATCTGATGGATTCGTTTACGTAAAAAAGAAAAGTAATAAAGATTCCAATTATTGGAAGTGCAAGCATCCTAAATGTAAAGCATCTTTGACTATTAATTTCAATAATGAAATTGTTGGATTTTCTCAAGTTTCTCATTCTATTGTTGAAAAATATGACTCAATTCCAGAAAAAGATTGGCATTTCCCAATGAATGAGAATCAAATAAAAACTTTGCATTTCATTAAAAAAGTCAAGCAAAGGTGCTCAAATGATGAATTGGGTCCGTCTAAAGTATGAGCAAAACAAATTATTCAAGACACTTTTGACTTCATGTGATAAAGATGAAGTAGCTTAATTGATACCTCAATTTCAAAACCTTAAACATGGTCTTCAAAAGCGTAGAAATAGAAAACATGAACAATACTAACTTCACTTGGTACTACGGTAGTTGAAGGAAAATATACGAAAACCTCGAATGGTGGTGATGACGATGGTGAAAATGCATTATTAAGCGACTCTGAAGATGAAGAAGATGAAAATGAATAAATTTAAAAATTAGGATTTTAAAAATATTTAATTTTTAAAAATAACTTAGGTTCATAAATTATAAAATATTTTTTACATATTTAGCCTTTAATAAAACTATATTTAACTATTTTTTTATTAGAGAAAATAATACAGTTTATTTTGAGACTGAAAAAAAGGACTTTTTTCTCTAGAGAAAATTTTCCTATAGTCACTCTGCTAAAGTTACAGACGATATAACCTTAGGCATCTGGAAAACTTATGATAACTTAAGATTCCTTAGGGTAGATTTTGAACGACTCATAAACGTCATAGTCCAAATGAAAGAAAATGAAAAGTCAATCTTGCATCTTTTTAATAATTTTTAAGAAAGTGTCTTTTAAAATGTTCGAGTTTCTTATAAAGTCATGTCCTAGTTAGCGGAATATACCAATTAAAAAAGGATAAAAACTTGTGCATTTGTATTATATTGGTTTTATTTTTTATGCTACGCTTTATTTTACACCGTAGTGACCATGGCTTTACCATTAGCTTAAATAAAATAGAATAAAATATATTATTCTAAGTTTAGATATAAACACAATAATAAAAATGGACCAATTTGGAACTTGTTCATAAATATTTATAACAATATTTGGAATTTTTAATTAAGAATTTTTTATGAAAATGCTTTTTTAATAAAGTTAAATAGATTCAATCTTAAAAAATATTTACTCTTTGAACTATTTAAAATTTAATTTATTAAAAAATCATTAGTTTTTCAAGTTCTTTTAAGCATGAAAAATTTTTTTTTTTGAAACTGGAACTCCGATTTTTTTTTTGAAATTTCAAGACAAATAAAACGCTTTTAAAGCATTCTAAATTTTTTTTTAATAAATCTCAAATTTCAGTCTTTCTCAATAAAACTAATTTCAAAAAAAATAAGTTCAAAAATATCATGAAACCCCAATATTATTCTATTTCTTAAAATCATTTCTTCACCCTGCATTTTTCTTATTATTCAAATATCGCCTTTCTTACTTGACCCAATCAACCGCTTATTTTGTCTTTCAAGTCTTTTTTTTTCATCATGTAAAAACGAATTACAAATTACACAATCTATATCTTATCAAATAGAAAGAAAATGACGCTTTGTAAGACTTAATTCTCCTAAAGATTTTTTAAATTAGATAACTTCTTTTTTTTTCTCTTTACTCAATGTCATAAATGTTACATAATTATAAAAAAAGACTAAGTCAGTTGTAAAAATGACAAGTGACACAATCATTAGAAAAAGAAGAAGAAGATAAATGAGTTGAATAGCCTACTAGGCACAAATGTGAGAGAAATGCGCTATTTTTTTTCTTTTCTTTTTACTTGATTAAGATAAAAAAAAATAAATACTTTTTTTTAACATCATGTACATGAAAAAATTTAAATGGTTAAAAATTTTCTCTCACAAATAAATATTTTCGATTGGTTCCTCGAAAAAGAAAAAATAAAATAGAAAAATCAATTTCGAGCGAAATTTGTCACTGGTTTAATACATAGGAAAAAATCTCGAATTTTATTGGCTGTTTGAATAAAAACTTAATATATTTAAGCATAGGAAAAAAAAAAGCTAATTTAAAAATAAAAAATAAAAAGTGAATAAGTCTTTTCTTCTAAATTTTATTATTCCATATAATTTACTAGAAAGAGATTATAGGTGTTTTTTTTTAATTAAATTTTTTTTTTTATAAATTTACCTTTGAATAAAATTTTATTTAAATGTTAATTATAGATATTATTGCTATGCTTGCAACTACACTTAACAGTAATAATTTAAGCGACAAATTAAATTCGTCGCCTTCGACTTTATCATCATCATCAGCATCGTCTCTTTCGTCTTCCTCACCATTATCTACGGAATATAATAATTTTTTTCTTAAACAAAATTATTTTGATTCTTCTTCCTCTGAATCGAAAAGTGGTTTTTATATTTGGAAAAAAGCCGAAAATAATAACAATAATAAAATGTCTTCGTATAGTTATGTAAATAATCCCTTGATAGATTACGCAAATTTGGTCCAGAAGCCCAATTCTGTAAGTTCTTCGTCCTCATCGCCTCTTTCCATTTCTTCACCGACCAATCAACAATATGTCAACTTACCCACACAGCCTATACCATATGCATCTTTTCAAAATAATTTCAATAGTATTTTACCAGGCCAAAGTGAATACAATGAACAATTTCAACAAAATCAAGAAGAATTCAATAATTTTTATCATTTTCAAAATTCACAAAATCAAAATTGGTGGGATATGAACACAAATTCATGGTTAACTAGGCCATACCAAAATCAACCTGGATTTCTAGGTGTCAATACTGAGAATAATAACAATAATTATTCATATAACTATGAACAATTTAGTTATAATAATAACTATGCGCCTAGTTCACCAAATAGAAATAAAGAATCACCTACCAACACAAATTTTTATTATGAAAACCAAAACAATCAATTTGAGAATATTTCCAATACTTTTGAAGATAATGAAAAATCAAAAAATTCGAGTGGCAAAAATGTAGGAAAAAAACCTGCCAGTAAAAAGTTAAAAAAATCTGAACATGCTCAAGATAATGTTGAACAAGGAGTAAGCAATATAGAAGATTCTGCTAATTCGGACGAGAGTAATGTGAATAAAACTAGTGGAAAGAGTCGTTCATCTGGTCGTTCGCAGTGTGACTGTCCGAATTGTGTCGAAGCCGATAAAATTGAGCCTAACTCGGCGAAAAAAAGAACTGTACATAGTTGTCACATACCGGGCTGTGGTAAAATCTACAATAAAACATCTCATTTAAAAGCGCATCTCAGATGGCATACAGGTATATAAAAAAACATATAAAATTTCTTTTAATCTTTTAGAAATATTTGTTTATCATGTTTTGAGCTGTTTTTTTTCTATTGAATGAGAAGAATAGCTCAGCAGCATGTTTTTTTTTTGTTTTGATAAAAATTCTAATAAAATTTTATATTTTTTTATTTTTCAAGGCGAAAGACCATTTTTATGCAACTATTTGTTTTGCGGTAAAAGATTTACAAGATCGGATGAATTACAAAGGCATTTAAAGACTCATACAGGTTAGTAAGCAAATTTTTT
>NTPY01000067.1:537546-573168 GCA_002922825.1 Brachionus calyciflorus
CATACAGGTTAGTAAGCATTAATTTTTTCAATTTAAATTTTAAGCAGCCTAAAGGCAGTTGTAAAAATTTTTTAAATGGAAAAATAGAATTTATTTTAAATCAATTATCATCCTTTTTGTGCTTAGGAAAGTACTAATCTTTAATTAGACATGTGAGATATTTAATTATAGGCTTAAGGAATCTATTTACTAGTTGAAAAAAAAATTTTTTTTGGTTAAAACTATTTTTTTTATAGACTTGATTTTTAATTACAGAGTTGTAAGGAATTTGTTTTTTTTTTGATTTTTAAAGTGTATTTAACCCTGCTTTTTGAAAGAGAAAAAAAAAATAACAAAAACAACCTATAATTAACTTATTGAAATCAATTTGTTTTCTAGGTGAAAAAAAATTTTCTTGTCCAATTTGTTCAAAGAAATTTATGAGAAGTGATCATTTGAATAAGCACATGAAAGTTCATGGTAATCAACAATTAAATCAAACAAGCAATGGTTCAATAGAGTCAAATAAAATGGAGGCCAAAATGGAAAATTAAATCATCTAATATTAATTGAAAATTTTTTTACATGTATTTTAAAAGAAATTAAAATTTAAAATTTTTAGTTAATTTTTTAATGTTTTATTTAACACGTTTTTTTTGTTAAAAAAAATTTCATTGTGTCTAACTTAGAGAATTTTTTTAGAATATTTTATTCCCTTTTCTTTTTATTATTTAAATAAAATAAAGAATTTAAATTTAAAATTAAAATTTCTTTCGATTGAGTTCTAAAAATGTACGAAGAAAAAAATTTTGGAAAACTATGGTAATGAACAATAAAATGTTGATGAGCATCATTTTCTTCCACCACTAAGTTTATGATTGGATTAAAACCTAGATATACTTGTACATAAAATATTAGGAATTAAATCCGATCGATTTTAATGGTTTAACTTAAATTTATTAAATACAGACCCTGTAAAGGCTGATTAAAAATCAATACAGTACAAATTAAAACTAACTTGTACAATTTTTTTCCTTGCCGCTTCCTTTCCGGTTATGCCTAAAAAGCGGACTGCGAATTGCCAATCCGCAGCGGATTTTTATTAAATTTTTTAAAATTTTTTATTATCTGTCCTCTGCGGATTTGCAATCCGCAATCCGCTTTTTAGGCATAACCTTCCTTTTTTTCAATTCTTTTTGAGATTGATTGTTTTATTCAGAGGAAAGGAAGAGTCGAGGAACAAAATGCGAACAAGTTAGTTTTAATTTGTACTGTATTACACTTTTTTTTTAATGCTTATCAAAAATTTTTTATTAAATTTGGAATAAGAATTTGAACTGCCTTAGGGTAGTTCCAAACAGAACCGTATATTATCAGTCTTAAATTTGTTCCTACATAATTAATTACACATTTGTGATGGTAACGGTAACGTTAATGTCTTTTTTTCAAAGCAAGTGCTGTTTTAATATCAATCAATATTACATAAAGTTTCAAATTTAAAATTTTTTTTTAAATCAAACATTTTCCCAAAGCAAAATTAAAAATCAGCTCATATTTTAGCTTTCAAAGCTTGCAAAAATAAATAAAAGGAGCTTTTTCAATTGAAGTGCTTAAGGGACTATTTCAAGTTTTAATTTTTTTATTGTAAGAAGTTTAAAAATTCAAGCTTCATAATCACGAGTTGAAGATTAATTTTTTAATCATATTTACAGAATGAAGATAATATCAATAACAATAACAAAAACCTTAATATTAATGTGAAATAATTAAATCCTATTTACATATGGACAAGCTTATTAAAAACAATTTTATTGAATAGAATTAACCAAGTTGTTTAGAATCATTTTGGATTTCAAATTAGCCTAAATGGTACTTATCTATCACGATTAATGTTTTACAAAAAGAGTTTATTTTTTTTACACAGCTGGACACTTGACTTAATTTTTCTATTATTTTCAAAAATTTTAATTATTAGTTATAAACATTTTTAAAGCAAATGTTAAGAGTTAAGTATTTAAATTTTTTTTTCTTCAAAAAGCTCGATAAGTCATTACTCAATAATTCGTAATATTTATCAATATTGTTAATCTAAATGGATCGATGGTTTTTCTTTTTTTTTTTCTTATCAGATATCTTTGCATGTTTTTCCTCGAGACTTTGATTAAGTTTTCTTTTTTCACATGATTCGAGTTTTTTTCGATTCCCTACAGTGTCTCACTTATTTTTTTAATTCAAGTAAAAATTCCTTTCCCAATTGAATTTTTATCAAAGTAATACCTGATAATGAGGCGAATAGAAAAAAAAAGTTATCTTATAGTGTTTTCTTTGTCAAGCTAATTTTAATCAAACGGAATTAATTTATTTTATCTCTTTGAAAACAGTAGGGTATCCAATATATAGAGATTTAAGGGCCGAATTTATATTCTCTTCTCTTTATTATCTTACAAAAAAAAAACGTAATTACATCATTTTCTCAAGAATATTTACACATAATAAAAAAAAATATTTTTTAATTTTAAAAATTTATTTGAAGTAATCTAATTATTTGAAAAATAATTACACCTAAACAAAAAAGAGACAATATTAATTTTTTCAAGTCAAGTATTTTAGTAATCCAGCAGGATTTTTTTTGACTCTAAAGTCTAGACTCCTAATTAAAAATTTTGATCAAGTATTTCCTACTTAGTAATAGGCTTGATGCATTGATGCTACTTCTTTTAAAATAGCATTTTGATTACCAAATAAACGAACATGCGATGAGACTTCTTTCCATTTGCTTGATGCCTTAAAAATAATTAGAAAAAAGCTTGAAAAATTTTTTAATTCGCTTTATAAAATTACATTTGGAATAATTTCATCTAAAGTGTCTTGATCACCATAGTGAAAATTCCATATCTCAGCTTCGACCCAACTGTTATCCTTTATGAAAAAAAAATTAAAAAACTTAAAAAAAATTTAATTGAGTTTTTTTTTTAATAATACGGTATTTCTAGGATCATCGACGTAGCCTTTGTAAATTCTCTTAGCCATGAATTTCGAGTGAATATTTATTTCTTTTTGATCAGCTGATGAATCTTTGGAAAATTTGGCAAAATAGCGTCGCATGTCTTCTTCTGTTACTACATTCTTTTGTTCTAGATCTGATTTTTCGAATATACTCTGACTAAATGATTCACATGCTACAAAATATTGACTTACATCGCCTAAAATTTTACCCTTTATTCCAAAAAAAATATGAAAAAATATTTTTCAAAATATAAAAGAGAAAAAGTAGTTAGAAAATTCGCACTCCTGGTAATTTCCATTCACCATAAGATGTATCTTTACAAGCTAGAAATTCAAGCATTCTTCTACCGTCAACATGCATGTATCTATGGGCTGTTTGTTTAATGTTTTCTCGATATTTTCTCCATCTAGTCACTATAACTCGAATTGTATGATTTGGTCCCCATCTCCACAGAGCTCCTCTGCCTCTAGCTCCCGTTCGACCCATTGGATTCCTTCAAAAAAAATTAAAACTATATCTTATTCTAAGAAAATGACGAATGAAAATTTCATGAATGTTTCACATTAAATTTTTTGGAAAAGCAAAAAAAGTTTTAAATAAACAAATTAAGAAGAAAAAGGAGATGAAATTAAAGCCAACCGTTTGAAATCATAGTTGATTTTTAATTTAAAATTAATCCGTAAAAAATTCGAGAATTAATTGTATATCTAAATGAAACTGTCAGTGGTACTGTCTCAGTGTCTACCAGGAGCCTAGCGTCCAAGGTAAAACGAGTCAGTCGACCACTCAAAAAAAATTTGAGTTTTTTAATAGTGCAAAATATTTTAAAGGAATTTTATTCTATTATTCAAAATCGCCTAATTTTACAAAATTTTATTAAAGTCGAAAAGTCATTTTTTCGGGATACCTAGACTACTACGTTACAAATCAAATCCTGTTTTCTTTAAATTTTTAAAATGAAAAATGATTAACATTTTTAAAAATTTACATAGGATATCCCATGGTATCCGATGCGTATTTAATATAGCTTCCATTTTTTGCTATCCAACTACTTCTATCAATTACAACTCTTTGATTATCTATTAAACAAACAGTAATTTTGTTCCATTTTTCAATAACTCTTTTTTGAATCTCCAAAAACGACGATGTCGAGTTGTTATAAAGATTATCCAATTGAGCATTAACAATATTGAGAACATTTAAATCATCATTTTGAATTGGATCTTTTACTTTGGGTTCAAACTCAATTATTTCTTTGGCCTTAAGTGACTTATCACTGCCTAAACTTGTCAAGCTAAATCTATTATTTGTCTTGATTTCTATAACATTAGAACTGAGTTCAACTAGACTTTAAAAAAAAAAAATTTTTTTCTAAGCTTATCTCTAAAATTTTATGTAGACAATTTACTTGAGATCATCAGGGTCAATTAAAGACAACTCTTTAGATGTAAAGTTTAAACTTTTTTCAACTGTTATACACGGTGGATCATATGAATCATAAAAAATTTGCCAACTTACATATTTATCAAACACTGGGAATCTTGATTGAATTGTAAATGGATATGGCGATTGTCTAGCCATTATATGTTGGCTGATATTTGCTGATTTTAAACCAGTTGAGTCTTTATTTGTCAAAAAATGCTTGAGAAATTCGACTGTAACTTGTATAGCTGTTAAATTTCTCTCGACTGAAACCATTCTATCATCAAGTCGTTTTATATTTTTTTTCTGAGTTTGAAATTCTTCTTTCAAACGAAATAGCCTTAGAATTAAAAAATTATATTTTAATAATTAGCTCAAGACTTAATAAAAAAAATACCCTAACGCTTGCTCTTTATGTAAATCTTTTTCTCTATCAGAGTCATCTAATTTCTTAGCGTAATCTTGAACAACTATTTTCCAATAAAGACTATGATCAATTTGTTTTTTAGATGTTAATGTCTGTGAACCAGTCACTTTTTGAATTGTTTCTACCACATTAAAAGTACCAGAATGATTATTTGTATCATTTAGGTAACAGTTTGATGAATTGTCTAAAATAATTGACATTCTTCTTTGGAAATTGTATTTTATCTAAAAGTTATAAGACCATTTTTCTATGAAGTTATAATTTTGCTATTTTGAGACTTACTGTGGCTAAATTTTTTTTTTGACAAAACCATTTAAAAAGCATAATGACATACGAAATAATTGTGAGAGGAGGCGGAAGTCTCAAGCGTTGTTCATAATCAACAACTATTTCATAACGTTGAAACATCCACTTTTAAAATTAATTTTAATTAAGAAATTCTTAATTTATTTTTTTTTAAAGCTTACAATTTGGTCAGATTCAGCATCTACTTTGGCCTTGGTATGACTAAACATAGCCGTTAATAAAGTAGTAAGAAATAACTTAACCAGTAGTAAATATTGAATTAAAATTCCCCATGCTATTAGTGATGGAGTAGCACATGATGCTTTCTCGTGATACATTCCTCTCGTGTCAAATGAAATTCTATCATCTTAAAAATTCAAAACCAATAAACAAAATTTTTTTTTAAATTTCAAAAATTTCAAATACTAACAGTCATTACAATAGCTTGTATTTTCCTTAGAAGTTTGCTCACATAAGTCTTAAAAAGAATTCAATTTAAAATATTTTTTTTAGTTTTTTAATAAAAATTTACTGTAGTTCAAGTCATCTTTTTCTGTTATAAAAAGACCAAAGAATGATCGTAGAAAGACTCGTTTGATGAGTTCTGAATTTAAAGGATGGTATGGGTATATAATGGCATTTATTGTTATACCACCAGCTTAAATGAAAAATTTAAGTTTTCTTGGAATAGATTAGCAATAAATTTTTTTTTTTTAATTACCTGCCATGAATACAATGAACATTCTCAAAAAAGTCAAAAAATCAACTCTAACCATATATTTCATTTTTACTAGCATGGGACCCAAAGTCGGACTTATGGGTAAATAGACAAAAACTGATCGATAATAGAAATAGATAAGTCCTAAACATAGTACCGACTTCGATGTTATTACATCTACAGAAATTAATTATTTTATAAAAATAAATGAAACAAATTAAATATTGAATTACCAAAATTCCAGGTCCCCATAATTCTTATCATTAGATAAAGAATTAGGAATACTAGGATTATAATTATTTCGAAACATGAAAGTTTGACTGGTAAATTGCTACCCATCTTTTTTAAGTTGAGAATTAGAAAAAAAATTTATTTAGAAAGATTTTTTTTTCTAAATTACCACATATTTATTATAGGTTCTTCTAGTTGTTTCACAGCAGATTATTGCGGTCCAAAACCAAACTACAGAGTCTACCATTAAATTACCACATGAAGGCCTTTTAAAAAAAATTGGAATTTTATGGAAATAAAACTTTAAAAGTTTTTTTTTATTTACCACAAAGCTGCTAGGCCAAACAAGCTCAAATAAATAATGTAGAACAACTTAAAGGAAAAAATTCTTTTTTTCTATAAATAAGGAATTTGAAAAAGAGAGTTTTTACTAAATTGATCCAGAATTTGGTAATTGGAGCACTCCATAAAAGAAATATTTTCTCCCATATTGGCGGTGAAACTTCAATTATTTCAGTTTTAGCATTTTTTCTTTTTTCCTTAATAATTAAAAGCCATAAAAATAATACGAAAATTTTTTTCGGTAAACTAATCGGATAAATGAATTCTTACTCCTCCAGGCTGCTTAGTACTAATGTTCATTAATTCAGTACGAATCATTTTTTCCTCATCTTGATCATCTTGCTCATACTGATCTTCTTCTTGGGCTTTAAATACATAAATTTGATTTACAAATAAATAGGAAAAGAAAAGTTCTTTAAAAGAAAGTCACAAAATTTCATAAAAAAACTTAATTTTCTCTAATTTAAGACCATGTTTCCCAAAAGAATTTGAAAAATTACTACCGATTGAACTCATTATGGTGGGATTGCTGAAAATTTGGCAAAAACAAGAAAAAATGGCTTGAAAAAATATCCGACGAACAAAGACGGTAAATTTAAATAGATAACTTGAATGATGAGACAAAGCTCAAACGAAATCTGTAATAGTTTGATTTCATCAGTGAGAAAACGGGTCGCCCCAATAATTTTTTGTGAAATTCAATTTTTTAAAAGTGAATTAATTTTGGTCAAAGTTTTATTTCTGCAAAATCAAAAAATCAAATCTTCTAAATTCGAAATTTATTTTTATGCTAAATTTTAAGCTCTTTCAATAAAAATATTTTTAGCACGAATTTGATTATATTAAAAACCAGTTGTCTAATTTTTTCAATAAATGGCTCAAATCATTTGAGCCATTTATAACAAATTCACATTAGTAATGTGAATTTGAGTCTATATGTGGATAGTATATTGATTATCCTTTACAATCTTAAATTCGCGAAATTAGGAATCAAAAATGAAAATAAAATTTTAAAGTTTCAAACATTTTGATCGCAAATTTTAAAAACTCAAAATTGGTAATGATGATTTTTAATCAAATCAGTCATGAAAAAATGATAACCAATTTTGTGAACATAAGATCCCAGAATATGATAGGCGCAAATTTTTTTCTAATACAAATAAATATAAATCAAAAACTGAATTATTCTTGATATAAAAAATAAAAGCTGTTTTTAATTTTACCTTGATCTGCAACACTTAATACTTTTTTACGTCTTCTCATTGGAAAATCAATCCACAAATACATAGGAAAAATCAAGAAAGCGCTTGAAAGTATCTATTTAAGTGAAAAAAAAAACTGATAAATTTTTAGCAACTAAAATTAAACTTAAGCTTAATTAGTTACCTTGATCCAAGTAGGAAACTTGAATATTCCGAAATTCAACTCTCTAATATCAATTGAGCCATAAAATTTTTTAGTAATCCATTTTTGACAACACGGATGAGCCAAAAAATCTTTATTATCCGAGTTATAGGCCAATTCTATAACTGTTAAATCATTCAAATCCGGATTTTTTCTATTCAAAACATCATAAACTCTATTATCCGATTGAGAAAAGCTCAAATCTAAAACACCTATAGCACATTTTGCAAAATCTCTTTAAAATTAATTTAATAAAATTAATTAAGATTTTTTTATTTAAATTAATTTTTACTTGGAATATTCCTCAAGCTCTGATTTTAAATAGCTTTCATGGCATAAAAAAGAAAGTCTTTTATACATCATTGAGCATAGAAGTGCTACACAAATAGGCTGATCTGTCCTCTTCCATAAAATCTTTGCCAATTTATGTCGTTTTAGTAGTACTGCAAATACAATTAAATAAACGATAGCTTTTCTTTCAGCGATAAATTCACCAGCTTCAATATAGAGTTTTAGAGCGTTCAGAGACATTTCTAAAACTTGGAAAAACTCGTCTATATCGCTTAATTTTTTTAAAAGTGGATTAATATATTTTTTGAAAAATTCTGGTGGTTGAAGACGCATTTCATCGAAGACTTCTTGCGTGAGCTTGATGCCAAGACCCTTTTCGATCGAGACTGTCAAAAAAAATTCTCTATCTTCACATTTTTCAAAAAGTAAAAACATTTTTATGTGATTTAAGAATCGATGTATTTGAAATCCTTGATCTAGAAAAATTTCTATGAAATCTTCACGATTCTTTTTCAATAGAGCTTTTTCAAACATGTATTTATCAACGTCTAGCTTATAAGATCCATCTCTTTGGAATATTTCATTTAAAGCAATTTCAGGTCGATTCCAATCCAAAATGATCGGCATTAAACTTTTTTTGAGCATTTCTTTCAATTGATCATTACTCGGTTGGCCTTTAAAAATAATTTTTTACAAATATCTAATTTTGCTAAAATAAAAACTTACTTTGAAGTAAGGAAATCAAAATATATTTGTCCATTGCGTCAAGTTCTGAATTGACACTTGATGAATCAATAAATGATATTAAGTTACCTGATTCCTTGAGTTAATACAAAAATTACTCAGATAAATTTTATCATATAGGATTTTTTTTTTAAATTTAATTCTAAGATTTTTTAAAATTTTTCCCATTCAGTTTTTTTTCTAATTTTAATTGATACAACAATGGTTCTCAAAATTACAAAAATTAACTTAAAATACTCAACTGAAGGGACATATCGAATATAATAAAATAATATAAATACTAAGCTTTAACGAAATAGTGTTAAGTTTGAAACTAAATTTCTAAAAAATCTTTAAAAGCATGCCATTTTTTACTTTAAAGATTTGTCGTTATGATTTTTCGAAAACCAGTGTTCGATATTTAACGACATGCCTCAAAGGTTGCTAAAATACAAGATCGAGTCGGTGTCTTATGAAGAGCTTATATTTGGATTTTTTTGGTCCTAAAAAATGACTCGAATAAAGTTTTTTTTTCTCAAATAAAAGCTTCGTGCTTTTAATCGAGTGAGTTTGTATTTGAGGAAATACGGTAAAAATTGTCTTATCTTAAACTTTTATCCTTTCCTGAAAATAGAAATGATAATGTTTGTCCATTGGCAATGTTTGTCTATTTTTCATTAATTTAAATTTTACAAGTTAATAATTTTAAGATAAAATTAAAACAAAACTTAAGAAGAAAAAAAAACATGGTTTCATTATTTATCTATTAAGAATTATTACTAGAATATAAAACTTACTTGCGTATTTCCATTTTTAATAATTTGTAAAAGATTGTCCTTAATTTTATTTCTAGTCGAATCATCTTTAGATTCTTTGGGAAATTTTTCAGTAATGCGAATAGTAATGGCTGTTCGTAGATGATTATCAGATAAGTTATCATATCGATCAGCAAAGTCTTCATAAGCTCCGCTAATAAGATCAGGTGCATGCCCAGTTCCCTTAAATACCAATATTGGTATCTGTTGATAAATTTTTGTCAGTACTAAGCTAATACTTCCAATACCACCACCAATTAATAACGATACAATTGGAATTTTATCACACTCATTTGTCGTGGATACTTTGGACTCATCATTTACTAATTCTATTCCATTTTTTTCAAAATTTGCACACGATTTCTTGGATTTCTTATTAATTATTGGCTTTTGAAGTCTCTTTTCTAAAGCAACTCGAAATTTTAATAACTTTAAATGAATATTATCATCGTCCACTAGGACAAAATGAGTATGATCTGGATTCAAGCAATGAGAGCCATGATCACCTGATTCATGATCTTCTAATTTATAAGTGAAAATTTCCTTTAAAAAAAAATTAAAAAAATTTTTGTATTGAAATTTTTGAAGATTGATCATAACCTCGGAGCCATTTAAATTTCCGGCATGTTTTAAATCTGAAGTCGATAAAATACCAATGAGAACTACTTTTTCTATTTCATTTTCTATTGGTGAATTAAAATTAGAATAATTTGGTGCAGTGTCATTTGATGTACGTCTAGCTAAACTCTCCTCTCGAAAAGCATCACCAATTATTTTAGATACCCCAATGTTATATCCATTAGTGATGTAAATAACCTCAGATGCATACGCAGCCTTTAAAACAAAATAAACTTATTTTAAAATATTGAAAAATATTTCAGAATTTTTTTAACCACCTTAATAATTCCTCTTTTAAATTTATTTAATTGTTTTTGGTTTTTCCATGTTTTGAAATGACTTAAGCCTGTTATTATTGGAATTATAATTTTAGGATTTTTCTTAATCCATTTAGCAGCTATAAATTTTCCTATTTCATCAACGTCTGAATCAGCCGAAACTCGCATATACTTGCTCTTTTAGAATAAATGACATGAAATATATTTTTAATGAAATTTTATTTTAAAAATGTACTGGCTTGCTATAACGCTGTTGACCATCTTCGAAAATAATTTGTCCTGATGGAAATCTAACTAAATTACTATCAACTGAATTAAAAGATCTTTGTGAGTTAACAGTATTATAATGATGATCATCATTTTCTTTTTGGTTTTTTATACCAAACATTTTTAATTTTTGTTCTAAATTTGGTTTAGTGTTTTTAATTGAACAAAAAAATTAATGGATTTCCACGGTTATGTGAACAAATTTGATGCTAATACGGGATTATTGTTTTTTTTCGGTTTAAGTGAATCTCGAAAATAAAAAATCTTCTGAAAAAGACAGGGTTCACGTAATTGTTATTGATTTTATTCTCTTCTAAAAGACATGTTTAAAAAAAAGAAATCATTTTACAGTCATAAAAAAAACGTAACTGCTGGATTTAAACGAAATGTCGTTAAAGAATCTTTTACATGTAATAACACCCTGTCGCTGAACCAGAAAACCCCAACTTTAACGATAAGTCGTTAAAATCGTGCAATCACGTTATTTCAAAAGAACTAAAAATAGCCTTTTTCCTTCTATTGTTTTTTAAGCGTCTAAATTGTTCTCTTTTTTTAAGAACATTGTTAAATATTATTACTTTAGATTTTTTTAAATTAATCACTTTGATTTATCGTCCGAATCCTCGTAAGAACCACAAACTGAAAAGCAAAAAAAATTTTTAAATGAAGATTTTTCTCCTGAATGGAATTCTTTCGTTTCAGACCACTGCAATAAAATTTGCTGCACCTGTTGGGCAAGTCTGCAAAAATTTGTGCAATTTTAATTGCGTATATAAATTATAGCCTCTTTTAGAAAGTGCGCATATTTGCAGCTAATTAATAGATTTTTGCAATTTTGCAATTAAAATTTTTTTTCTGCAAATTTGCACAGCATTAAAAAAACCTAAATTAAATACGCAATTAAAATTGCACAAATTTTTGCAGACTTGCCCAACAGGTGCAGCAAATTTTATTGCAGTAGGCAATAATATCGGCAAAAGTAGCTTTAAAAGCTTTGCAGAGTGATTTTTACGGTCAAAAAAAAACAAAAAAAACAAATAATCAAAAAACTTTAACATGCCGTTAAGTAAACCAAACATGAAAATTAATTCCAAACGTTTTTTTCGGGCCTCCATTTCCGAAAAAAAAAATAAGTTAAAAGGATAAAAGCAAAAGGTTCAAGTTTAGTCAACATATTTAAAAATATCACAATGGATCTAAAACTTGCTTGAATTATTGAGTCTTTAGGAATTTTATAATTTAAACAGAAAATGTCTTCAAAAGAGCTTCTTAGATTTTGAAAAATAAAAATATTTAAAAGAAATTTCAGAGATATTTCGTACTGTAAATTAATTCATTGTTGGATTTTTTGAATTCTTTTCAAAAGAAAAATTCATTTTTTAAATATAACTTTAAAAATGTAAAGTGCTTTTATTCAAATCAACTTTTATAAAAAGAAAATTTAATAATCCATTATTATTTTTATAATTTAAGAATAATAAAATCGAATATCAGATGGTCTACGAACTAAAATATTTCAATTTCATATCCATATTTTTAAAATGCTTAAAATCATTGATTTTATAGTTTTTAGGATTCTATTCTTTTTTTTAAAAAGTATTCTGAATTTGCAAGAATAGAATCAACTAAAAGATAATTGTTAGATAAGAAACCTTTGTTGTGAGCCATTTTCTCTACGAAATATTATTAAATTTGTACTGTCTCAAATAAAAATTTTGGAGTCTCCCCTGTTTTACGACCATTTGGTCACATTTTTTTTGAAATTTTTGACCATTTTTGTGATCAAAAATTTCGCATTAACGAGGCAACAGGAAGTTTCGAGCAATTCAGCAGTTCAACAGTTCATTTTTGAATTTATAACCTCAAAATAAAAAACCGTAACATTCCTTAACATTTTATGGGGGAAAATGTTACGGCGTCAGAACTTGGGTTTTCAGAATATTTTGGTAAAAAAAATGCCAATTTATTTTTCGCGAATTTTTAGATTGCAATATCTCCTTGAAAAAAATAAAAAAGTGAAAAAAAACATGTAAAACTACAAAATTTTAATCGAAATTTGATAATTTGAGCAAAAAATTTTTTGAAAGTATTTTTTTTCGAACTGCTTGATTGTGAAGTTTCAAGCAGTTCAAATTTTTTTAGGAATTTAGCAAAAAAAATTATAAAAAAGCTAAATTTTACATTCAACATATAATTATTGGCGTAATTTCCCAAAATTTTTCAGGTTTAAGGCGATTGAATGTCAAATAATTCGACTCGAAACTTCCTGTTGCCCATTAACGACCAAAATTAATATAATTACGTTTTTTAGTATTAACTCTGATTCAAGAATATCGGACAGTAGCACGACTTTAGGCTCTGAACTTTTTTGTATCTTAGGATCAATACTATATTACGATCACATAACCGGGAAGGTACTAACTGGTCACAAAACAGGGAAGGCCCAAATTTTGTTTTTTTCCAAAAACGAAAAAGAATGAAACAAAAAATTGTGATGAAATAAAGTCGGAGAAATTTTAAATATGGTTAATTACCTGAACAACTTTATTAAAAAAAAATTTTTTTCTTAATAAAATTTTTTGTAAAATTAAAAGAGAAAAAAATAATTAACACGAAAAACTTTGAACTGAAGTTTTCTCTAAGTTGGAATTGAACATTGAATACCAAGTGCTTGTAAACAAACATAAGCAGCCATTGCTTTAGCTAATTTTTTATTTGAGCTAGGTCCTGATGGTTGATAAGTAACATTATTTAAAATAACTTTCATTAAAAAGTTTCTTTGATGTGATGGCCCAGATTCTTCTACAGTTTCGTATATCGGATCCGACCATTTTTTGGCTTTACATAACTCTAACAGACAGCTAACTGGATGCTTTCCTTCTGGAAAAAAAACCAATTAAAGTTAAATTATATAAAAAAAGAGATTATGTCTTTACCAATTTGTTTTTGTGTTCTTTCTTTAACAAAACCTTCAGCTTCGAGACCTTTTCTGTTTAATTTAACATCTAATTTAATCGGTTCAACTGGACCTTCTCGATTTTTGCCCAAGCCTGTACCCTCTTTCCATCCCATTTTTTCCAATAATTTTTTTCCAATACTATCAGTAATGGGCGCTGCAGTCTTTAACAGATCCTAGATAATTCATAAAGGTGAATTTTCGAAATAAAATTTTCTTTATTTATAATTACCTTTCTGGTCCATGCTTTATATTCTCCTTCCAGTTCTTCTGGTGTCAAAAAGTTTGCATCTGAAAAACCTGTATATTTTCCTAAGTTAGGAAGCTAAAAAAATAAATAAAATCATCTGAAAAACTACCTATCATAAATTTAGCAATCAGAATTAAGAAAAAATATTGTCAATCAGACTTTATATATTTTTTTTTATTGATCACAGATTTAATGGGACATATTTCTCGTTGAGAACCGCTAACTTGAACATCATTGCTCATGAAATTACTAAATAATTGTTCAAATAAACGACCAGATCGTAAAAATAATTTTTTTTTAGATAATTTGAAACCACCGAGAAAATTATTAAGTCATATGGATTTCTTTCTTTCTACCTAAAACCGTACCGAGGTCAATGCCGTATTACCTTGCTATGAAGTGCATCAACTTAAACCCGAAAACGAGATTTTAGTGCATGCACAAGCCTCATAGGGGCCCATGTTAAATTAACACTTATTAAAAGAGCTAGCGCTAATGTTTGGTATTTGGGTTTTGTCAACGCATCTAAAATAAAATTTTGGACTTAGATGTGGCACTTTAAATAAAATTTTTTTTTTAGGTGTCTCACTAAAATGCATACAAAAAGAAAAATTTTTTTTATTTATTTTTCCATAAATATGAATATCAGATTTTGATACTAGGTCTAAAATCAAAAAACTTGAAAAATTTTAAAAAAATCTTTTTTGTATTTAAAAAATTAATTTTAGATATATGTTTTATTTTTTACTTACAACAATTTCTTTGGAATGTTCAGGTGAAACTTTTTTAAAAAAAGGATCTACTGCTAAGCTCTTAAATTTGAGAAAAAATAAAAAATGTATCTTTTATCTTTTAAAATAACAAAAAAAAATTACATTATCTTCACCAACTGTTTCATGTGTATTTTGATATACTTTGTCATCAATTTGATCATTGGTTACTTCTGTAACAATTCTATGTTTAGTACCACTCGAGACTGGAAATAATTTAGCTATGACATCATTTACCTTTTTGTTTATATCATAATTAAAGACATTCGATTCAGAATTTGAAAGATAAACCTTTTTTAAGAAAATTTTCGAATTTTTTGGGATACTTATATTTTTGAAAATTGACTTACACTTTCTTTTTTGACTGTTTCAATTTGAGTTTGTAAATTACTCAAATAATTTACTTCGTCTTCATTCGAATTATCTTTAGCTAAATTCTTACAAAATTCAACGAAACCGTCTATTGATTTTTCAATTGGTCTCTTAAATGTTAATTTTGGTTGCGGTATGGCTGGAACTTGAAATATATGTACATAATTTGGGTCACTTTTTTCCTTAATGTCCATTTTGGCTAGCTCTGTTAAGCGCTTTATATCAACTATTTTATTCATTTTTCTATCTTGAATTATGTTATCAATAGAAAACGAAGTTTTTTTCTTGCGATCACGGGATTTTGAGCGTTTTCTAGATGATTTTTTCTTGTGCTTTGAGTCTTTTTTTTGGCTTGAAGATTTTTCCGACTTCTTGTCTTTCCGGCTTTTACTTCTACTTCGACTCTTTTTTCTCTCTTTACTTTTACTTTTCACCTTTTTTCTACTCCTACTTGGACTACGACTTTTTTTTCGTTTTTCCTTATGTTTACCATTCACCTCTGTTTTTTCTTTTTTATCACTAGTTTTCAAAATTTCCTCAAAATCTTTTTTTTTATTATTTTTATTAGATTTTTCCTCGGCTGATTTTTCTTCAACAATCCCATTTTTATCTTTTACAACTTTTCAGAACAAAAGCTTTAGTCCAACGCCTAAGTTAAAAAAATTTTGCCAGTTTTTTTGTAATCGTTTTTGTTGATTTTTGAAGTTAAAGAGAGAGTTTTTATTGACGTAAATCTCAACTAATTCCAAATTTAAAGATCTAAAACTAAAGAATTTGAGAAAAATAGCCCCTTTTTCCCTAGAAAGTCTATTGTTATTGAGCTAAGAAAAGTTTTGGATAAAATTCGAATAAGAAAGAAGAAGAATCTATTGAAATTTGTATAATTCTTAAGCCTTGTCCAAGTAGAGTGTTTTTACGTTCGAAAAAATATTTTTCACAAGCTTAAAATTTTTAATTTCAAAAATTTATATTTTATTTTTTTTATTAAAACAACACTCAATACCAAATATATTCTTCGTGAATTAACACAATGAGATCGCAGAAGATCCAAATTCTCAAATCAGAAAAAAAGTAGACGAAGATTTTGATTATTCAAAAATAACTTATGTAGTAAGCGAAAAAGCAGATAAAAGAAAAATAAACACTTTCATTTATCATCGGGCCATTGATTGTAAGGCTTCTCGATTCTTTTTAAGGAAACAAATCATATAACTTATCGATAAATATTTTCGAACAATATTTGGAAAATCTTAAAGGAAAAATGTTCAAATGATACATCTAACAATTAACCAATGGAGAAAGTTTCAACAAAAAATAGTTTGATTAAACATATCTCTAAATTATGTTGAGAGATAGCTAAATAATGTTTTTTACTTTTAAGCACCCAACGGGTTTTTTCAACCCTTCAATCTTTTATACAGTTTCATGGCTAAATTTTTTTATGAAATAAATCATTTTCACTTATTTAGATTATTATCAAACTTTATAAGCTATTTTTGATAATTTCCCCTCAATACTTAAGTCATGAAAACTAACAAATAATTGGTTCATTTTTTATTAAAATACTGGGCACATTTCTTAAGAGTTCACTGCGTGGAAATTTTTTTTTTGATTTTTTTTACTTAGTTTTACTAAATTATTTTAATTTTTGATGATTATATCAAAATTTGAGCCCTCCCATAACCGTTAGTACCTTGTGCGAGAACCCTTATCAGTAATTTTATCTTATTTAAGTCAACATCTTTTTTGATTGTCTTTTTCAAAAAACCCTTTAATTCATAAATTATCAGCTTTAAAATCATTTTTTTATTTTACCCTCTTCAAATACTACTTCATTCCCGATACCCAGATTTTTTTATTAAATTCAATGATCATAGAGGAAAAATTACGATTATAAAAAATTTTACATTTTTTCTTAAGTTTTAATAGAAGTAAAAACTTAAATTTTCAAGTTTTTAGTGTCATTCGATCTAGAGCTTTTAATTTTTTCAATCGAAACGGTTAAAATAAATCACCGGGTTCAAAAAACCGTTTGGTCCTTTAAGTATAAATTCTTTTTTCCGGAAAAAAAAATTTATAGATAAGAACAAAAACGGGTCACTCCATATTCAATCAACAAAAACAATTATTTAACAATTTTAACTACAAATCAAAATCACAATAGAAAAGTAAAATCAATTACCTTCATCTAAGCGGATAGTTGTTTTATTTTCTAACGGTACTAATTTAGGTTCATCTTGAATATTCGACGATATTTGATTTAAATCTAAATTTTCAATAGCATTAGACGAAGCTTCTGGCGACGATTTAGCTGAAGACTTTAAGATTATTTTACGATATAAATTTAGTTTTGGTTCTTCAACTGCCATTTGTTGCCATAATTTAATTAGAATTTTTCTTCTTATAATTTAAAAATAGATTCTAAAATATATTTTAAAATATCAAAATTAATTTTTTTTCAGATGTGTATTCACAAGCTTTATGTGACTTAGAAATGCGTCATATTTTGTCTGCATATTGAATAGCTAAAAACCTCGATTTAATTAAGTTTCGATTTGTGTTTAAATGGAGGAGTTCTAATTTGAAAAGTCTTAATTTGAATAAGTGGGAAATAAAGAAAATGAGTAGACCCACTAATTAGTTATTGTCATATCTTTCCAAAACTTATTACAACTTATGATATCAGTTTTAAAAAATATTTAAAGCAATTTTATATTAAGAAAATAATTTATTTATCGAAAAAAAAACATTCTAAAATAAAACAAATAAGAAAAACTTTAATTATTCTAGTCTTTAAAAATCAACAATAAGAAAAATGAAAATAATTTAAATTTTATTAAATTTTTTTTGTTTAAATCAAAACATTTCTAGATGAAAGTCCTGGTACTTGAAATTCAGAAATAACAACTTTTCTATCCCATCCACAGTCGACTAATCTATTTGGTATAAGTGGATCAAAATCAATACCATAAGCAAATTCTGAATGATTTTTTGATTCGTCTATTAATTGACCATTTAAATTCCATATTTTTGTAGTCATATCATATGATACACTAGCAAATAGATCTGGAATGTGTGGGGAAAATTTAATTTTTTTAATTGCATAATCATGGGCCATTTGAATTGAATGAACTGGTTCTTTCATATTTCTATAATCTCTAATTTCTATTAATCCTGATGCATAACCCAATGTGAATATATTTTGATCAAATGCACTCCAATCAGCGCATAAAATATCGGAACTATTCGGTTTAGACACAAAAATTGGTGGTGATCTTGTATTGATTTTATTAATGTCCCAAAAGCGAAAAGTTTTGTCTGCCGAACCCGATAAGAGGAGACCTTTTAAAAAATAAAATATTAAGTTTTTTATTAAATCTATACGCCTAATAATATTAAAAATTTAAAGAACTTTTAAGAGTTTGTAAAGCAAGATAACAAGTTCATCACTTTATTTGAACGAGTCTAAAGGAGATTCCTTTATACTTTTCTTCAAATATTAAAATGAATTGAAATCTTTTGTTTGACTTATTCATTTAAATTGTAAATAAAATATAGAAAAAAATTAAATTAGAAAATGGAGTACTTGAAGTAAGTCCTAAGAGGACTCCCTAATTATTGGTCGTTGATTTTTGTGAAAAAAATTTTATGAAATTATTAATTTTTTTGTTATTATTATTTTAGAGAATTATTTCGTATGAGAAATGTGGACTTTTAAGGTGTCCCAAGCCATTAATTATAGTGCCTTTAAATTTTATTCCTTAATTGAAAAACGAATCCGAAAATTTTTTGAATAAAATTTTAAATATATTAAATGATAATATCTAGCGAAAATGGTTTAGATTTTTTAGAAATCTTAACACTTTTACTTTAATAATTTTTATTCTGATAATTATAAATCAAACAGTCCAAAATTAGAAACCAACTGTTTTAAAGCTTTGTTGGATCTAGATTCTAAAATTTTTACACTGAATTTTTATTAGAATAGGATTTAGGACTCAAATAGGACTCAGATTTAGGACTCGACGTATATCATATAAAAATCGAAAATATTCTGAATACTAGATTTTTATTTATGAAGTAAAATTTTCCATTTAGTTATTGTGTGAAAATTTTACTAAGATGAGGTGATTGTTCTCGGAAAAATAACCTTCCAAGGTTTTTTAAAATTATTTATAAACCTTTTTTACAAATCATTTTAATACAATCCATAAAGTTTATAACAAAAAAATCTTTTTTAATAGGGGAAATAAAAATTTTTATTCTAAAATCTAACAATACCTGTCATTTTTGGATTCCAAGCGCCTGAATAAACCATGCCATCATGAGCATCAAGACTTACTAAACAAGTTAAACCAGTATTATTAAGATTCCATATTTTGATTGTTTTATCCCAACTAGCCGATAGTAAATGATATGATCTCATACCTAAAATTAAAATATAGACTGATAAATCCCATTATTCTAAGAATCTAATTTGTCTTACCACTTGGCTCCCATTGAACAGAATAAACTTCTTTTTTATGCTCTTTAGACACATAAATTGGCTTTCTATCGTATGGATTAATATTATTAACAGGTGGCCATTTCCAAATTGCTATTGAGCCATCTCCATTACCTGTTAGTATTAAATGATGATCAATACTTGACCAGTCAATATCGAATAAAGTAGCTCCGAATCGAAACGAATCAATTATTTGAAATTTACTTTCAAGCACACTATTTTCAGAATGCTGTATAATATACATTGATGCAGAGCCCGATATACCGAATTTATCACATGATATACATGCTAATATACTATTATTATTGGGTGCATATTGGACACCGTAACATTGCTGATTTGCCGTGTATAATAAACTAAGCTGTCGCATTTCACAACAAAAAAACAAAACAAAAACAAAACTAAAAATTAAATATTTAGATATAACTCAATGATAAATTTCCATTTGGAAATATTTAGCTAACAAAAAAAATGTAAAAAATCAAAAAATTTAAATGAGTGGTAAATCATGTGATTTTTAAGTTATGTTGATTAAAATAAAAAGAGAAATTTTTTTCAAAGTGTTGAAAATTTAAAATATGCTTTAAAGTTTTTTTTTTAAAGAAATTTAAAAACCAATTTTATTTTTTTTATAAAATTTATGGAAATCTTTTTCTGAGTTACATTCTTATGATTCCGTATCATATAACACTCAAGATAAATTTTTGTAAAAAAAAAATTAAAAAAAAAAACATTATTTCCATATAGGATTACCTTAGATAAAATTTTTTTTTTTTTGAAATAAATTTTTTTAATATTTTACAACTTGAATGAAAAGTCAAGCCAAGTTAAACTGGAATTTTTAAAATTATCATATATTAAAATGAAAAACAAAACCATGAAAGCTTAGGGTCCCATAAACAAAATATCGTCAAAAATTTATTAGCTTTATAATTTGAAGATTTAAGAGATAATTTCTCACATAAAAATTATGCTTTAATTTTTAATTTTAATATTAAGTCAAATTTTAATTTAAGTCAATTTTTTAATAGATCTAAATAGTTCATGAATCACTTAAATATTTGAATATTTATGAAATAGTCGTTTTCATTACGAACATTATAAAATCACATTTTTTATAAAATTTGAGATTCAAAAACTTAGTATTGACGATCTTAAGGTAGGAACGTATTTATGCATGCTATGAAAAAATTTTAATATCAACTGCTTACATTGTGTGGGCGTTTAAAACTGTTTTTTTTGGCGATATTTTTCACGTTTTTATGTTCTTAACCTATGAACCTTATAACAGTATTTCATATTATTTGGGTTTACAGACATAAATGAAAATACAGAATTGATTGCAAGATAGTAATCGATTCTTGTATTGAATATCATGCTAAGGTGATATGATATTCTTAAAGTCTCTTAGATTCCAAATTTTTTTAGGGTCTTTTTTTTTTAAATCGTATGTATCAGAAAACTTTGATTTTTTAATTTTAAAATTACATGAATTATTACCAGATACCAATCGAATCTTGGGAAGAAAGCAAAGAATTTAAACTCACGCTAATGTGATAAACATGATAATCTTGAACACTTTGTATATTATTATATTATGCTGGATTTTTCGTCGATTGAATTGTTTTTTAAAGCTGCTCTTATTAATATTTTGAAAAAAAAATTAAAATTAAATGCTTTCTTAAAGCACTTGACAATTTCTTCAGATATTAAAAATCGTTTTGTCTACAAAGAAATTTCCCAAAATTAATAATTTTCGAGATCAATTTTTCAAAAATAATGAAAAAATACACATTTGTTTTGGTCAATAAATAACAAAATATTTTAGTTAATGATTTATTTACTCAAAGTTGATTAGCACAAATTACAATTTTTTGAAAATATGAATTTTGGACTGTTCATAACTACACCCTTTTTTCTCTCTTAGGCTTAGACTTGTTCTTAGTCTAAGCCTATGATTTTTTTAAAAATAATAATTTTTTTTAATGTCACTGGTTGGAAAATTTATATGGACAGTTTTGGAGTAAATTCGTCTTGGAAAAATTAATAAATTAAAAGAAATTTTGATAAAAAGTTTGCAATAATTCATTTTTCTCAATGTTTTTACTTTTTTAATTAAATTGTACAGTACATTTCTGAAATGAGTTGGCAAGTTATTAAGTGAATCTTAAGACGTCTTAGACAGTTTAAGAGCAAGTTTTAAACAAAAAGACCTTAAACATGTTTTTCGATAAATGTCTTAAGTATTATTTGCAAAATAATCATCTTTAAAGCCTCTCAAGCATTGCTGTTAGACTGTTTAAAATCTCTTAAGATGCTTTTTAACAACGTATTTCAGAAATGTACTATATTAAATTTAAACATCCGATCTCAAAGTCAATATAAGGATGTTCAAAGTTCTTTATGAGCTTAAACAAGTTAAAAACTCGTGCCTAGAGCCTGTTAAAAATTTTCGTTTTTGATAGAGTACAAGCTTTTCGTTCTGGCCGTTGAAACGTTACTTTAAAATTAGATTTACTTCTCTGAGTTTAAAGCTTTAAAAATTCAAAAAATAAATTTTTTATAAAACTATTCTAAAAATATATAGGGACACCAACATATTAATTGAAAAATTCTGATGATGAGAAATAAGTTTTTTGCTTTATTTTTCTCCAATAATCTATGTTGAAATCTATGGTCAAAAGTTAAAAAATTTAAAGTTTTTTTTTATCTTGTAATAGTAAATCAGAAAAAAAATATCATCAATGTATAATTTGCTGAAAAACCCCTGTACTTAAAAAAGTAAAGTTTCAAATTAATTATTAAATTACGATCTTCCATAATAACGGTACATATCTTGACACCGGAAAAAACTAATTTAGCTTTTCCTTTTGAGTAAAGGATCGTTTAATTCTAATTAGATTTGAAGGAATTAGTATTAGATTAAGTAAATAATTGGAATCTAGGAATTTTTTGATCTGGAAAAACAAAATTTAAGTTAATTTTCAAAGTAGTTTTTTTTATTTTATTTTTACAAAATAAGACACTTGGAATATGTTAACATAAATAGATTTATTCTAGAAATTTTAAATTTATATAATTTCTAATTATACAATGTTACATGATAAAAAACGCCTTTTTTAAAACAAAAAATTTAAATGGAAATCTATCAAAAATTAGAAAGCGCTTTAGAACATAATGATATTAGTGAATTCCAGCTTATTTTTAATGATGTAGATAATGACAAATTTAAGAATGAATTCAGTTGGGATTTGGCATTATTGTTTATTAATTATCTCAAGAAATATTCGGATGAAAAAAAGATACCAAATTATGAAGTAATTTTACATTCTACCAAAAATCTTTGTCAAAATTATGGTAATCCAAAAGAATTGTATCTTGTTTTTCTCGAAAATTCTGAGTTCTTTTTGAAAGACTTGAATATAATGAGTCTTGTGGATATTATCGAGACGCTTATCTTAAAAAGTACATCTAAATTTGTTTCAAATTCAATAGATAATTTTTTTAATTTACTCGAAAAATTTTTCCAGATCGAAAAAAACTTAAAACTTGACCATTTAATTAAAATTTTAGAGCGAATTTTTTGTTTTATGAGAGAATTAGTGGAAAAATTTTTCGAAAATTCAACGGATTTATTTAAAAATTTAATAAATAAATTTTTAATTGATAGGTTTCATGAACCATTTATAAAATTACAATCTAAAGACATTGAAAATTATTTTTTAAGTCCTAATTATGAGAGTATATTTGAGTCAAATGTTTCCTTGGTTAAAATACTAAATAAAAATATCTTTAAATTAATTACGGATAGTGTAATGGATCAAAATAAAGTTGATAAATTGGGCCTTAGTTTATTCATAAGCTATATATACTTTAAACAATCCAAAGTAATAAATGACTATTTAAGCTTCCCTAAAATATTCCAACATTTTTATATCTACGAGCAAATAATTCCTATAATTAACTCACTTTTATACGATTTAAACAATGATATTTTATTAAAAAATGGTTTAGCAACAGTAAAATTTCTACTTGAAAAATTCGAACCAAAAACTTGGAATGAAAATTTATTAGAAATCGGTATAATTATTGAGTTATTCGAATCGCTTTTTCGAATATCAATTCACGCTAACTCGGAAAATGTTCGAAAATTATCCAATCAAATTTTGAAAATTAAATTTACGATTTTTGATCGAAAAGCCCGATTCGAATTTATAAAATATTTTTATAATTTTTATTCCAAAGGCTCCAAATCGACTGAGACTATGAATAATTATGTCTTATCTTATTTATTTTATCTATTAAAAGAAGAAGTCAACGAATCTTTAAATTTAAATGAAGATTTTTATACGAAAACAAGTCCTCATATAAAGAGTATTTTTAACTTGATCTTTAGTCGGAATAAAATTGACTTTTCCAAAGAGTCAACTCAAATAATTTCTATTTTGAATTTAGTAAGATTAATATTGTTAAAAGATAAAGTTGATAAGACTGGTATTTTCTCTCAATTTAAACCAGTTATTTTAGAATATTTAAAGCAAATTGAATTGAATGCTGAACAAAGTAAGCTTTCTTACCAAAATGAATTAAGACAATTGGAAAAGAACACTGACAAAAAACATGACTCGAGTAAAAGTATTACTATTAATGAAATAAGTTACGATGAGCCTACAAAAGATGAACAAATAAAAGCTATTGAATACTCTCTTCAGACAATACATCTCATTCAGTCTTTGATTATTCGAATTGAAGAGTTATTTGATGAATTTATCAAAAAATAAAATTAGTTAATCTATTAGAAGTTCTTTATTTTTGTTTTAATTGAAAATGACATATAATAGTGTCAAAACGTAAATCAAAACTTTTTGATATTTGACAAACTATTTTAAAAAGTTATTGAAAGTTTAATGAAATTTTTTTCTATCCTTTGGGGACATTTGAAATGGAAATGGTTTTATTAGGTATCCTTTAAAAGGCACACCTTAAAATTTTTTTTAAAGTTACACCGGGTGTTAATCGGGAAATATGCTTCCTAAGATTTTTTTTTTCTTTTAAAATATTCCTCATAATCTAAAGCCTCTGAGATCTTTTTATTTTTATCAGACGAAATTTGTTTGAATGAGAAAAGCGAACCCAAAAGTTTTAACAAATGACATACCCTTAAAAACCCTATCAAATAATATGATACACCCACCGTTTCACACCCTTTTGATTCTGATAGAGAAGCTCAGCTTATCTGACAGCCTCCGATTGAACTGGATAAAAATCCGAAAAATGGTTTTAGAAGACCCTATTTATTTTTTTGTTTTTAATTAAATGTAGTAAGTTTAAGAATTTTCGTGGTTTTGAGGCCAGTTTTGCCAAAAAGTTAAAAATCAAGATCTTAGTATTTAAATCAACCGGCGTTAGTCTAAAAAAGCTAGTTAAAAAATAATCTTTGCAATCTTAGCTATGCAATTATTTTGCAAATAGGTCAATAAAAATAAAAACTTTACAAAAAAAATTATAAAAATTTAGTAGGTCAATTTTTTTATCAGGAAAATATATATTTTTACGGAGAAAAACTTTATTTCATCTTAAATATACTTTGGAATAAATGACGCCTCTTAATATAAATACTAAGATTTTTATTTTCAACTTTTTCGCATCCATATCATATCAAAAAAACTAGGAAAAATTGAAAGAACTTTTTATTTTTTTAATTCTATCATGTGACACGCGTGTAGGAATGTAATTTCACAACTATCTCATATTCTTTAAAAAGACTGGATTATCAATTTATCATTCTTAACTTAACTGTTAATCTGTAACATGCAACATGACCTAATATTATGTCCTTTTACCAACATTATGTAATGTTGATGTCTCAAGTCAACCGCATCGGACATACTTATACTTAATTTTTGGTTAAGTGACCTCACATTAAATTTAATGTTTGCAGGATTTATTCTGGAAATTGATTTCTGAGCTTTTTTTTTTACAATAAATCATCAGATAATCTAACTATCAAATGTATGCTTCTTGCAGTAAAGGTATACATGATAAGTTTTTATTTTATTACTTTTTACCAACATAGTACAAAATCTTAAATAAAATTTTCATAGAAAATATTTTATTTCTTAGTTTTAAAACTTAACAAATTAATAAATTTTAAATAAAAATTGTTTTTTTCGCAAAATTATTTGTTTATCACAAAGTAGAGCTTATAAAAAATTATCGTTTTTAGCTAGAAAAAAGGGGTAATTTTTGAGGCTTAATGAGATAAAAAAAACAGTGATGTCTGTATGGATTTTAATTTTAAAATGTTATAGTCAGTTTGTCGTCGACCTTTTTTTAGACGCTAAACTTTAATTTACGATTTTTGTTTTGATACTTATAAAGTAAATAAATTTTAGAGATTGATCTATAATGAATTGGATTTTTTGAAGTGAAAATCGTCGAAGTTTAATACGGTTGATCCCTGGTATAGTAAAATACTCGATTTTCAAAAAATGCCCTTTCTTTTTATCTAAATTCGTTGTATCAAAACATTATTTCATTAATTAAATTTATTATTTTGATTCCTTCTTTAAATTATTTAAAAAATTAAAAAAACAATTTTTTTAAATTAAATTTCAAAATTTAGATTAAAAATGCTTTTCAAACGTTTAATTTTAATGCCAAGATTAGTAAAGACAAGTTCGATTTGTCTAAAACAAGAGAAAACTTATTCAGCAGTTTTATTATTGAATAATAAACTAAGACTTAGGCAAATAAGCTTCAACAATAACCAAATTCTTCGTTTTGAGAGTATGGGTTCTTCAGATTTTATAAAACAAGATAACATAAATGGAAAAATTCAAACAGATACATTGAATCAAAATGAATCAAATGAAAATGAAGAATCTGTGGAAGAAATTATATTGAAAAATGCTCTTAAATTCGTACCAGAATATGGTTTTACAACTGAAGCTATAAGCAAAGGAGCAATGGAAGTTGGTTTATCATCAGCTGCTAAGGGAATATTTAACAATGGAGCTTTTGATCTAATTGACTTTTTCTATAAACACTCAAACAAAAATTTAGAAGCCTATTTAGAAAATTTGATCCAAGAAGGAAAAATTAAACGAAAAAACGAATTGATTAGATCAGCTATTGTATATCGTTTAACTTTAATTCAACCATATATTAAACATTGGCCACAAGCTATGGCTATTCAAACATTTATACCATCGAATGCTTTAGTTTCTATTGAAAATTTATTAAAGCTCTGTGATCAAATTTGGCATCAAGTCGGTGACAATTCAATCGATGTAAGTAAAAATTTTTTTGTTCTAATATGTCAAATCTTTTTAGATAGTAGGAGTAAGTTGAAACTGCAACTTGAACAAAAATTAATTTAAAGCCCTAAAAAGCTAAAAGCTGCTAATGTTTACTTCAATCCAAAAATTTAACTTGGCTTTCTACTTATTTGAAGATTCGAAAGTCCCATATTTGAGAGATTATCTGGGTAGCTTAAACCTCCTAACTGTGAGATCAATCTTGTCGCCTTTCTTTGAGCCTTTTCAAGCTGTTGAACATCTTTAATACTATAAGGGGACCATGAGCTAATGACATACTATAAATGGGGTCTAACAAGAGCTATATAAAGGTTTTTTTGATCATTCTTAATATTCTATTCGATTTAGATGTACTGTGTCTAACTTGGGCATCTCATTTCAGATCATGTTTTATGAATCCTTTTCACACATTGATTTAGCTAAAGCTTGTTTTCCACCTGTATTTTTTTCAATTTTATAATCGAATTTTGTGGTTGTCCTACCGAAATGTAATATTTTACATTTTTCAGCGTTTACTACCATTGGCCAATTCTTTGACTAATTACAAAATATTGTCTATATCATTTTGGAGCTTCAAATTCGATGCAAGATTTTTATTAATAGCAATTATTTTGGTATTAACAGCGTAAGCTTTGCAGTAATTCTCAAGAATTTCAGGTATTTCATTTATGTAAATAATGAACAGCATTGTAAATAATGAAAAGCGATTAAAAAATGCAAGGTATGTAACCCGTGTTAATTTGATCAGTTTCATATCTGCAAAAATGCATGAAAACCAACTGTCTAATTATTTTTAAGTCATCTGCATGAAAAAGTATATTTCAATTTATTGAAGCAATTTTTTACAACTTTTCCCCGAAAATTTTCTTAATTAGAGAGACTTTCAATTTTTTTTTAAATTCCGGATTTTTCTAAGTTTTCAGTGAATTTTTGGAAAAATATTTTTTCAAATGGTTTATTATAAATTAAAAAAAACTATAAAGGGATACTTGTAAAAAATAGTTCTCTTACTAATCAATAATAAAATAGTTTTTGTACGTGAATATTTTTATTTGGTTAAGTTTAAAAGTTTATTTTCTGGAACTTGAATTAATTTTTCTATTTATTTTTATTTAAAAAGATAAATTGGTACACCAAAAGATTAACTTTGGCTGCTGTCTATAAGACAACAGAATTATTCATGATCCAAGATAAATCAGAAAATTTTAAAGATACTTATGAGTTTTTGGATAATCGATTGAAAGATTTGGGAACTTTTAATCAAGTCAAGTCAAATGTAATTTTTTTTAAACAAAAAGTTTAATAAAATAAAAATTTAATTTTTTTATTCTCTGAAGGTTTCAAACTTGGCACAAGCTGTAAATGGTTCACTAACTGTGGTAAAATTTTCTTTAATAAATTTGCTTTAGTTTTATTTTTTTTAAAGTATTAATAATTTTTGTTTACATTTTAGTTGAGAAACGTGCTCAATTTGAGAAATTAATCATCAAATTAACTGAAATTTAATTTTTATAACTTTTGAAGAAAAAATAAATTTTTTTTAAAAACAAATTTTTTTTATTTTATCTAATCTAATAGTTTGTTTCTAAAAGATTGCATTCGAATGATTTAGATATTGCTTGGATAACAAAATAAAGCAAAGAATAAACACAAGTTATTAAATCTAAAAACAAAAATTTAATTAAAATGGAAATTTTATAAAATAAAAAATCTAATTATTCTCTCTGCCAATGAAAAAAAAATAACTTTACGAAAACAAGGAAATAGAAGAAAGAAAAAGCAACAGTACGAAACCCTAAAAACCCAATTAAATCTTATTCTTCTTGTGCTTTTATATTTTTGATTACAAAGGCAATATGTATAATCTATGGTTTCATTTTGATTATCATTTAGACAGTTGGAAATTAAAAATTAAGAATCTAATTAAATTTTTAGAAAAAATAAAAAAAAAATTATTTAATACTAAAAATAATTGTCAGTAAGGACCTACAAGTTTTGAATGCTTAATATAAATATTAGATTTAAGCTAGATTAAATATCAAATTTTCCATTTATCTAATTCGTGTTTTTTTTCCACTAATTTCACAAAAAAACAACATCTAAGTAATAGATCCTTTTAGTAAATCATCGATTTTTTTTTGTTTTAAAATTTTCAAAATCAAAAATTTATATTTTAACTCTAATTATTTGAATTTTCTATCTTAGTTATCTTGTCGATCTCATAGGTAAATATTTAAAATATACCCTTTATACTATGAATACCGATTTTAAACTTTTTAGTTCATAAAAAAGATCAATTTTTCGATTTAAATTGTTCAATTCCTTCATAAAATCGAAATTTAATTTGATCGCAGTCGGTTATCATAGTTATTTGTAAACTTTTTTTGCATATCTGAAGAAATTTTTTGTTTGTTTATTTAAAAAAACCATTTATGATCAATATCTTGAAGATCGCGGACTCTTCTTTCAGCAAAATTTAGTCTTTAAAAATATTCTTTTTACAATTTGTTTTTTTAACCGTTTTGTACATTCTGTATCGAAGGCGTCGAAAAATTTATTTTTTTTAATTTTCAATTTTTGATTCAAATAAATTTTTATTTTTTTGAAATATTTCAGATTAAATTTCTATTTTAAGAAAAAAATAAAGGCTCTCAAAGAGACAGTTACTTTTTTTCTTAAATCACAAAATTTAGAGTTGTTAATCCGTAATTCAAACTTAAGAAAGTTTCGAAAAACCCAATCTAATTTCCAGATTGGGATTTTGATTTATAAGTATTTTTTTTTTTTTAAACAATTGAATTCGTATAAGAATACGAACTAGGAAAAAAATGTGTTTTTGGTGCTCGCCGGAGTAACCGGGTCACCAATATTTTATTTTAAATTTCAAAAACTGAAAAACCGGGTGTCTTATACTCATATAAAGTTCTGCAACACTAACACTTGTAACACTTGCAACACTTATTATGTTTTACGAATAGTAACACTTAAATTATAATAATAACACTTAGTAACACTTTATTTCTGATTCAAAATATATATCGTTTTCAAAGGGATATCAAAATATAGATCTTTCTTTAAAAATTTCATAACAAGCATAAATCTTAAGAATTTTTTATCTTAATATATTATTTTAAATTTAATCATAGTTTAGAATATTTGAAAAACTCAAATAAACCTTAAAATAAACTTTCTAGTAATTTTAAATTTCAATTCACGGAGATTATTTTCTAAAACGAGTGTAAAACACTAAGAAGGCTTAATTTTTATTATTGCTTTAAAGAATTACATTATTATCAGGATGATAAAAAATAATATATTTTCTAATAGTTTGAGTTTCAAATTCGACTTGAAAATTATTTTAATGATCCCTTGTTATTCGAAAAAAATTAAATTTTGTATAAAAAAACATAAAATGGAAGCTTAAATTTATCTACTTAAACTCTTCTTTATCAACATGGAAGCTTAAAGTTATCTACTACAACTCTTCTTTATTAAATTAAATCTATTTTTGAACAATAAGAACTATTAATTTTTTCGTTTCTTAATATTATCGTAATGATTTGTGTCTGTTAGAATAAAAAATTCAAAATAAGTGTTACTAAGTGTTATTATTATAATTTAAGTGTTACTTTTCGTAAAACATAATAAGTGTTGCAGAACTTTATATGAGTGTGTCTTATCTTTAATTTTCAAAATTCTATACTTTTTAAAAATTTACTTACCTTGTTCCCTCGATTTTTGTCCCTGCACAAAATCGAAAAAAAAAGATTTTGTACCATGGTATAAACACGTTTTTGTGGTCGATTTTTTAAAGTATATTGTGACGAGATAACACATGTTTGTACCGATTTTGGACCATGTTATATAACAAGAAAATTAAAAAAATATTTTTATAATTTATTTTTAAATTGACAATTACCAAAAATTGGACCTAAGGTTTACTAAAAAACTATTTAAAATATAAACATAATTTTGTCCCGGGATAAAAATCAAAGGAATACGAGCTTTTATTTTTTTATCCCTGTCGATTATGATCTCTTATATTTCAAAATCTCATCTATAAAGAACATCTTCTTTATACGAAAAAAGAAAGAAAATTATAACTCCGGAATGCTTCTAAAATAAATTTCATGGATCAAATTAATAATTTTTTAAAGATTCAATTATTTTTTTTATTTTAATTAAGAAAAATTATTAGATAAAATAATTCTTTAAATAAATTAAAATCTAAAGGGATAGAACAGAAAAAAAATTGAAATTTATTTAGGTATTACTGAAAAAAACAAAAATTAATTAAGCTTTTATTCAAAACGAAATTTTTTTATCAAATAATTTAAAAGCTAAATTTGCTGTAACCGTAAACTCTTATCTACAACTCTTGTCAAAGTGATTTGAAAAGACAGTTGGTCTCCATTAGAGCTAAAGGCCTACTTGACAAGTTTTGAAAGGCATACAATAATTTAGAAAGAAACTCAATCGATCCATGTCATTTCTACGTAATTTGTTACTAGAAATAGAAAAGAAGTAAACTAGGCGATTTTTTGAAAGCAAAAAGCTTATGAAAAATTCTATCTTCTTTTAAGGCAAACTTCGTCTCCTTTATAAACATTTAGGTTTTTTTTAAAAATTCTTTTCTTTTTTAATCGAATCGGGCTAATTTAAAAAAAAAGGAAATTAATAAATTCTCAAATTTATTTTATATTTTTGAAAAAATAATAAAATGCTGACTAATTCTAAAGCCTAAAAATTTACAGGATTCAATATTCAAAAACAAATTTAAATTCTATTATATTATTCTAAATTGAAATATTTCCTCTAAATTTGTTTAGATAAAAAAATGATTCTACTTCTTTAATAAATTGTAATCATAAGATTTATAGATCGACAAAAATGAACACTTTAATAACAACAATTTGTTTATATTGTATAGGAATGAGTGTTGTATTCTGCCAATATGGAGCTATTAACTTGAAACGTGATCTTTTCAGAAACTATGACTCTCAATCTAGACCTGTTGAAAACCATTTACAAATTACTAACATATGCACGGGCCTCTATGTCTTGCAAATTGTTGGATTGAGTGAAAAAAGTCAAGTAATTTCATTATTTAATATAAATTGTTTTTTAATGGTTCGGCAGTTAAATTTCGATTTTTTTATTTCATTCTAAAAGTACTTAACTTTTTTCGCCAAAACAAAAAAAATTGTTGTAATTTTTTTTGTTGATAAAAATGATTCTGTAAATCGAACATCATTTTTTTGGCAAATTTAACTTTGAAAAGAAAAAGTTTTATCAAAAAAAATGTCATACGTAATTTGTATATACAGTACATTTCCGAAATAAGTTGACACTCTGTTTAAGACATTGTTTAAAAAATATAAGAAATTTAAACAGTCCATAAGCAATGCTCAAGAGGATATTTTTTTGTTTGAAACTTGTTCTTAAACATTGCACATGAGATTTTCAAGACCGTCTTAAGATTTGTTCAAAAACCTGTCAATTTATTTTAAAAATTTTTTGTACTGAAATACCGTAACATGAATTGACATAAAACTAAAGAACTTTCTATATAATAGTTTAAATATAAGCACTGATGATTCTATTTTTAATAAACTAAAAAAATTTTAAATACATTTTAGACCATGACGGCTAATATACAATTGCTCTTTATATGGGTAAAAAATTTTTAATATTTAAAAGTATTCTATTTTATTATAAGAAATTATTTATTTTTTTAAGAACGACGTATTTTTAAAATGGAATTCAAGCGACTACGAAAATGTGAGTCAATTGTATGTAAAGTCATCAATGATCTGGACACCGGATATAATAATTATGGACTCAGCTGATGAAAAAAGTCCACGTGATTACCGAGATAATTATTTAATAAGAGTTAATTCAGACGGTAAAATTCGATGGCAATATCAAACTTTAAGTAAAAGTTTTTGTACCATAGATATTATGAATTTTCCATTCGATGAACAAACATGTTCAATAAATATACGCTCATCAGCTAGAGATAATAACACGCTTAGATTAGTCAAAAGAAATTTAAAAGCTAAAGTGTATGAGAGTATAAAGACCGAATGGTTTATAGTAGATTCCTCAGTTGAAGAGACAAGTATTATACTTAGGAAAAACTCGAATTTTGTCGAGTACACAGTTTTAAGATTCAATTTAAAACTGCGAAGAGTAACGACACATTATTTTGTTAAAATAATATTCCCTTTTACTATTATTGCATCAATGACATTGTTTGCCTTTTGGTTGGCTCCAGATTCAGGCGAAAAATTAACTTTGGATGTGACAATTTTACTTAGTCTTGTTTTTTATTTACAAATAACATCTGATTACATTCCTAGGGGATTTTCTAAAATTCCCATTTTAACCTTATTCACTCTAACTAATTTTTCACTTGTATTTTTATCAAGTGTTTTTACAGTAATTGTATTAAGATTATACTACAAATCGCCATCTTATTTAACCCCACAAGAGAATGCTCTACCTTACATTTATCGTCTTATACTATTTAAATACATAGGTCCTTTATTGTGTTTAAGATTTTATTTCAGAAAGAGAGGAGAAACTTATTGTGATAGTGTTCCAATTGATAGAAACTCATGTTTGACCAGAAAAAAATCAGCTAGTTTTAAAAATTTAAATAAATCTACAATTGATTTTGAGAATTTAACAATGTCAAAAATAAATGAAAATATTTATAATAATACGCTAGAACTTCTTAGAACTTTAAAGTTGTTGAATAAATGCATGAGACAAGATTTAGAACTTGATGAAGAAGAAATTACTGATGAGCGAATAAACGCTAAGAAAAACGAATTTCAAGCTGAAAGATCTTTATATTATGAAGAATGGAAACAAGCCTCATTGGTATTGGATAGGTAAATTTAATTTTTAATTATAAATTGAAATTAATAAAATACATCTTTCATGACAGGAGTAATAGTTAATCGTAAATCAGAGACTTTGTAAAATTCATTTTAAACGCAGTTTTTTGTTTATTATGAGCGTAATATTGCGAAATTTTTTAAACAAGAGATAAAACGGATTTTTGTGTCCTTTAAAAAACTATAATCGTGTTTTTCGCAAAAAAGACTAAACCGTTAATTATTTCAATTTTTTTAAGAAGAATACATTTAAACTGTTTTTTTAAAGATCGCTTTGTTCTATTTAAACTTTTTTCTTTAAAGGATTCAGGGCAAGCGAGTTAAAAAATCCAAAAATCGATTTTTTTCAAATATTCTAATTGATTTTGATAAGCTGGAGCGAAAAGTTTTAGTAGTTAAAAGTTCAAAAAGTATGATACTTTAAAGTTTAAATGATAAATATGCGTATTTCAGTCAATTTTCAAGAAAAAATGCTGGAAATTGATTATATTCAGTTTTATTTTTTAAAGATCCCTAAAGCCTAAGTGCCTTTGGCTTTAGGGATCTTTAAACAGTCGTACCTCGTTAATCTGGCTCGATTGGTGGAGTGTTTTTAAATTGTTTTTTCGAAAATGCCGGGCTATCGAGTTAAAATTATATTTTACTAAAAGTAACTAGGAATTAGAAATCATGCAGAAAAAACGAGGTTCGACTGTATGGAAAAAAAGAAGTAAAACATTTTTAAAAAATATATTTTTTTTGTTTTTGATCTATTTATAAAGCACCAGGAATCGTTTACATTATCATTAAGAACAGATGATAAACCATGCATATTCATATGAAACTGTTGACAATACCGAAAAAAATTTTTGAAACACTTAGCAATTTGAAATACCAATTTCTAATTCGAAAATTTGACTAAATCTATTTATTTATTTATTTAAAAAATAGTTTTGGGAATAAACCCAGGGAACGTCCGAATGTCACGTAGGCCTTCGTTTGAACCCGCGTGTCTGTAGTTTCATAAATATAATGATAAGAAAAAATAAAAAAAAGAAAAAACAGAAAAAAACAGAAACTGATAATAGAAAAAAAATAAAATGAAGTGAGTTGTATGTTTTATTCTATTCTACGATAATTGTCTAGTGGAGTACGGACTTTTTGTTGTTGTTGTTTGATTGTCGTTTAGAAATTCTATAATCTCGTTAGCGATTAGATCTTGATTTTTTTTGCTAGAAATGAATTTAATAAATAGACCATTGGCTCGATCGTCGATTAAGTCGAGTTTTAACTTTTGGTGAATCGTCTTAATTGAGGTTCGCATAGGAAAAAACTTGATTATTTTGGGAATTTTATTTTGTATTTTTTGAAGGGAGCCTTTGATTTTTTCTGTGCTAGATTGTAAAATGACAAAACAGTAGTCAAACAGAGATCTTATCAAGGACTTATAAAGGGTTATATTGGTTGCTAATGAGGTAGACCATTTAAAATTTTTTAGTCGTTTAAGAAGGTTTTTTTAGGAATTATTTTTTTTTCGATCCTAATCAAATGTTCTTTAAAGTTTATTTTCGGGTCAAGCTTAATGCCTATGAACGTTGGATTCGGTTCAAGAGGAATTCGAAAATTTGACTAAATCGAGACTAACTAAATCAACTGACTAATAAAGAAACTGACTAAATCGTATTTATTTTTCGTAATAATTAAAGTCATCTGGTTTTAATGGATATTAGTATAGAAAAAAAATAACTTTTTGCATAGCC
>NTPY01000067.1:582258-595407 GCA_002922825.1 Brachionus calyciflorus
TTCGATCCATATAAAAAAATCAAAAATTTTTTTTTTTCTGTTGCAATTTACATTCGGTAACTAGTTATTTCACGAATAAAAAATTCGGGAACAATTCATATAACTTTTTTTTTCGGAATCAAAAAAAAATGGGATCAATTTAGACTATACCAATTAATATAGTAGTAACTTTGACAAAAGGGCGTTAGCGTGATCGTACCGTTACCCTGAAAGTTATCTTTCCTTTGAATTTCAATATTCCTGGACAGTTACGATGTGGTGTTAATACAGAGGAAGCACATCAAGATTACATCTTAGTACTATGATACAAACTCGGATTCGTCCAAAGTAAAATTAAGTTTAAAGACGCTAAAATCTGAAAACTATTTAAAAAGTCTGGTTTTACCGAGTCCAACTTGGGTTATGGTTTTTTAAGGATAAATTGATGCTTTAGTGAAAATAAATAAAAAAATTCAAGTTAAAATTTAAAATTTTTATTATTTTATTTTTTTTAATTAAGTTATCCGATAATTAAAAATTTTAGAAAAAATGTAGAGTTATAATTTAAATTTTTAGATTCGAAAAAAAAGAAAAGAAAATATAATGGTTCATGTTAATAAAATGCCGAAAAAAAAGTCTAAATAAAAGATAAAAACTAAAAAGAAAAAATTTAATTTTTTTGTCCTCTCTTTTTCTTTAAATAATGAATCTCTCTTAAAAAAAAAGAAATTTAGAATTTTTTTTAAATAATCTTTTTAATGACCATCATGATCAGGTCTTTGCTCAGGTGCTAATTTAATCATATCATCTATTCTTAAAATTGTAATTGCTGCTTCAGTGGCGAATTTAAGACATTTAACTTTAGAAATAGCTGGTTCGAAAACACCAAACGCTTTATTGTCTCTTATTTTTCCATCGACTAAATCCAAACCGTACCATTTTAGCTTACCATATTGCTCTGGTTTCAATTGGGAATTATTGTGATAAGCTCTAAGTTTAGCTACTAGATCAGTCGAATCTTTAGCAGCATTAACAGCTAAACATTTTGGTATAACTAATAAAGAATTAGCAAATTCAGCAATTGCTAATTGTTCACGTGAACTGACTGAAGTGGCAAAGTTTTCCAAGTAGATAGACAAAGCAGCTTCGACACAGCCTCCACCAGGAACGACTTGTTTCGATTCTAAAACTCGTTTAATTACACATAATGCATCATGGACTGATCTTTCCATTTCATCACAATAATAATCATTAGCTGCTCTTAGAATAATTGATGCGGCTGTTCTTGCTTTTGGATTCTTAACCAAAATTAACTCATCATCACTTATTCTTTCTTGAACAACTTCCTCAGCACTACCCAACATTGATGCATCAAAAGATTCATCACCGTCTAAGTTAGCTAAAGTTGTCAAAAATTGTGCACCAGTAGCTTTGGCAATTCGTTTCAAATCGGCTTTTTTACATCTTCTAACAGCCATAGCACCAGCTTCAACAAAATATTTCAAGCATAAATCATCAATACCTCCAGTAGTAAGTACAACATTAGCACCAGCAGATAAAATTTTATTAATAGTCTCTTTAGTTATATCGGATTCTCTATCTCTAATAGCATCTAATTTGTCTGGATCATCAACAACAATTTGAACACCTAATTTCATTCTGGCTTTTTGTAAACTAAAATCAAGACATGCAATTCTAGCATTAGTTACTTTTTTAACCATAGCAGCTGATGCAACAGTACAATTCAAAGCATAACCATTGACTAGAATACTTTCTCTAGCCGATTTGCCATGAGCTTTAAGGATATTTATAGCTTTAATTGGATAAGTATAACCACCTTTACCGTCACTTATTTTGACCAAATTAGCCGCTTCGTAGACCATGTTTGAGAAAAATTCTGAATCACTACCTATGACCTTACTAGCCATGCTTGTCTTAGCAGCATTTATAATACATTCTTTGCCTAATTCTTCAACATTTATACTCAAATGTTCTTGAATATATTTAACAGCCAATCTTAGAAGAGAGTTAATAAATTTTTTTGCTTAAGAATAAATTGCTAATTTTTAAAGTTAATTACTTGCAGGCAAGTCTATAACCACTGATTATAGAAGTTGGATGAATTTTTTGTTTAACTAATACATCAGCATTTTTCAATAATTCAGCTGCTATGATTACGACTGAAGTTGTACCATCACCAACTTCTTGATCTTGTAATTCAGCCAATTCAACTAAGACTTTAGCAGCTGGATGTTCAACTTCTAATAATTTTAAAATAGTAGCACCATCGTTAGTGATAGTTACATCCTTTAAACAAAAAAAAACAAATTTTATTTTTGTTTTTTTTTTTCTATCAAAATTTGAAATTCTTATTTTGATAGATAAATTTTAAAGTTTAATATTTTAACTTACACCAATGTCATCGACTAACATTTTATCCAAGCCCAAAGGACCTAAAGAGCTTTTGACTATGTTAGCCAAGGCAGCAGCGGCCATGACTTAATTATTAAAAAAATATTAATTTTTTTTTAGTTAATTAAGAAAGAAATTTGGTTTTAAAAATGTACCATTTTGTGATCTAATAGAGTCACCAGTAGTTCTTTCACCATTAACACTTAAACCAGCAGCAGACATCATTTTTTAATTGATTTTAAAATTATTCTAGAAAAGAATGAAATTAATCGTAAAGAATCAACAACAACAAAAAATGGCAAGAATATGAGAGAGAAAAAATATTTTATTTATTAGTTTCAGGATTTAAATAAAAAAAAAGATTCAATTTTTGCACATGCTGCTCTTAATATTAACTACTACTATTTCTAATGAATTTTGAATTTTTACTTTTTTGTTGGAAAAAAAAATAATAAAACCGAAAAAATGTGTATTAAATACAGCAATCTAGTTGTTAGCAGATTTGTATATAAATGGTATGAAGAGAGAATCGAGATGAAATTTTTTTTTTCTCTTTTTTTAAACTTTGCTTAATTTAGAGCAGTAATAAAATATTAAGGTTTTTAATATGCATGCTTTTTTTTTTTTTATTATTTTTTCTTGTTTAAAATTTGACTTTGACTGTAACTGTATGTAGTCAAGGAGTATTTTTGAAAATTCAAGTTTGTGTTTTTCTGAATTTGAAATTCTAAAAGCTCTATTGAAGCAACTTTTTTTGAGTTCTATAAATCTTTCATGGGAAATTTGATTTTTTCAAAATCGATTAATCGAGTTAATTTTTGAATTGAAGTTTGATTTATGGAATAAGGGTTTATTATTTAAGGGATCATAAAAAATATTTTATTCAACCATAAAGGATCTTAGTTAATTCTTTTTGATTTAGAAAGCACTTTTATTTATGGATGTTTTTAATAATTCAAATTTAAAACGTGAAAATTTTTTATTCTCAAAATGATTAAAACACTAAACCCAATTAAATTCAGAGATTGGATCAGGGGTAAACAGTATTCAGTAAGGACCAGTACCAAGGGGAATCAGTATCAGTACAGCACCAGTATTTCAATGTTAAGTACACAAATTAATTGGCAGTTTTTTGATCAAAAACGGTTTGTATGCTACAAAGATTTTAAATTGAATGTAAATTGAAGTTTAGCATAACATGAGAAAGAATAAACCTAACTTTAATGTTTGATATGTTTCTATGTTAGCTAAGAACAATATACTTTTGTCAATAATTTTTTCGATTTCGTATGACTGAATGAATAAAATTTTTTCAAAGCCAAAACCTTATATCCTTGAGATGCTTAAACTAAACATGGAAATCTCAATCTATGATAAAACAACACCCATCTATTTTTTAAAAACAATGCCTGGATTTTTTCTTAGATATCAAACTTTTTATCAAAGACTAACTTTTATTTAAGGTAGAGGAGGTCAAGAGCTACAAAATGATATATTTTTTTATACCATAGAAGTCGTTTTTATATAATCTTTAAAAATTTTCTAAAACTCACCAAAGACATCTCCCACAACAAGCTTCTATTTTTACCTCTATTTTCTTGACCCCTATAGAAAACCACATTTTCTAAAATTATCTCGAGTAGATGTTTCAAATATGATAAAAAAAATTTTGTTTAGTATTATCGGTTTTGGAGGAAAATAGATTTAAAATGTTTAACGTAAAATAAAGTGCTATTTTTTTTAGGAAATTGAACAGTGTCCTTACTATTACTTGAACCAAAATAAAAAAAAGAATTTTTTTTGAATACGGGTACGAGTACGGTACAGTTTTAAATTTCTGTCAAATTCCTTAAACTTTACGCTCAACTCGAAGATATTTAACGTTTTTTAAGGTCTTTTTCAATGCTATTAAATGATGAAAAGAATTAGAATAATTGCTTATTTTGAATAAAATGCGTGATTTTTGAAGGATGATTTTTAACGATCAAAGAAAATTTGTAATATTTTTTAATTTATTTTTTTTAATCAAATAGAAAAAACAAATAGAATTTAATGCAGAACTAAAACAAAAATAAAATAGAAAATAAACTATAATTTTTTTTTAAAAGTTGTATGTTGTCTAAAAACTTAAAGATAGTTCTATTTCAAATTCCAAAATAAATAAAAAGACATCTAGTAGGATCTTCCAAATAGCGTGTAATATAAAGCTTTCTTTCCACAACTTGGATGTACACATTTTTGGTCAGTTATTGGTTTTGGTTGTTCGAATGGAATACACAATGATTTAGCTCCCATAGCTGGTGCACCTTCTTCAACGACAGCGTCTCTTTTTTATTCAAAAAAAAATTTATAAACTCTATTTATTTTTGTCATAGGTGAGATTTATTAATTACCTAGCACTGTCTTTTTTCAAATTTTCTTCACAGTCTTTTTCACCACAGAATGGAGCCATTATTATCTTTTTCTGATCTAAATTCTTTAATAAATCAGACCATTGTTCAACAACAGCCAAATGGTCATGTAAATCTTTCTCAGCCCTTAGAAAAAAAAAAAAAATAAAATTCACCTCGAAATCGATTTAAAAGAACAGAAATTCTTTTGTATTCGAAAAAAAAAATTTTTATAAATTTTTTTCTAAGAATTGCAAACTATATTTTATATTTTTTAAATAACTTACTTGGCATATAAACTGTCATGGATATCCTCTAATAATTTTCCTACAGTTTGAGCAGCATTAGCTTCATCATAAATTTCTTTTTTCATAGTATCACGTCTAACAGCTACAAATTTATTATTGGTAACATCTTTAGGACCTAATTCAATTCTCAAAGGAACACCCTTTAGCTCCCAATGATTAAATTTCCATCCAGGTGAATAGTTGTCTCTATAATCACCAAATACTCTAATACCAGCATTGCGGAATTCTTGTTCATAGGCTTTGCATCTATCTAATAATTTTTTCTCATCTTCTTTCGAGAGAGAAACAGTTATACCACATGGTACAATTACGACTTGATAGCAAGCAACTTTAGGTGGCAAGACTAAACCAATGTTGTCACCATGTACCATTGTTAAGACACCAATAGTACGAGTAGTTAGACCCCATGAATTTTGATAGACATGTTTTTTCTGGTTAGTCTCTGGATCTTCGAATTCAATGCCGAACATTTTAGAAAAATTTTGACCTAAGTGATGAGAAGTTGCACCTTGGATACCACGTCCACTAGCGCTAATAAACGCTTCGACTGTAGTTGTCCAGTCAGCACCGGCGAATTTTTCTTTCTCAGTCTTTTTTCCTTTAATTACTGGAACAGCTAATAATTTTTTATAAACATCAGCATAAAGATCCAAAATTTGGTAAACTTCTACAGAAGCCTCTTCAAAATTTGCAAAAGCAGTGTGACCCTCTTGCCATAAAAATTCTCTAGTTCTCAAAAATGGTTGTGGATGTTTGAATTCCCAACGTACAACGTTATTCCATTGATTTAATTTAAGTGGCAAATCACGGTATGATTGAATCCATCTACCATAAGCTGGGTACATAACAGTTTCACTTGTTGGACGAATGGCAATTGGTTCAGCTAAATCACTTTGACCTGATTTGGTAACCCAAGCAACTTCTGGAGCAAAATCAGCAATATGGTCTTTTTCTCTTTCCAAAGCACCTTTGGATACGAAAATGGGGAAATAACAATTTTGTACTCCTAGTTTTTTAATCTCGGCATCGAAAAAATCTTTAATTTGCTCCCAAATAAAGTAGGACCATGGTCTTAAAATGTAACAACCTGAGACATCATAGTATTCGATCAATTCTCCTTTTGTAATTATCTTAAAAAATAAAAATAGTTTAAAAACCCTATAAAAAAACCTAGTACACTTGAAAACTAAGAATTTTCGGAAATTCAAAAGATGAAATTCAAGGTTTCAAGTTCAAGTAAACGATAAGAAATTCTTCTTTTTACTTGTGAGTACCAATCAGGTAGATTTTCTTCCTTTTTAGCTTCTAGACCTAATCTAGTTTGTTTTTTGGCTCCTTCTTCTTTAGCCGCTGGTTTTTCTTCTTTCTTTGGTTTTTCTTCTTTTTTAGGTTTTTCAGCTTTTGGAGCTCTAGCGACTGGAGCGCCTGCTTCTGGTTTCCATTCTTCACCAGTCAAAGTTTTAAATTCAGCTTTCAAATCGAGTAAACTTTTGACAGCTTGGTCTACTTCTTCCTTAGAAGCTTTAGCTGATTTTAAAGTTCTAACTTTATCACCAGCTTCTTTTATTTTATTATTTAATTCCTCGACTTGTGGATTAGTTGAATTATCAGCCTAACAATTAAAAAGAAAAATTTTTAAAGATCAGAATAAAAAAATTGCTTTTGCCTCATTTTTTACCATTTTTCTTATGAAATCAAAAAATTTATTTAAAAAAAAAAATTGAATTTCTAAAGATATTTTACTATTAAAAAAAAACGTGTGTTTGTTTAATACTTAAAGAAAATTTATTTTGTATAGTTTTAGTAGTTGACTAATGCTCAATCATTTGGAACTTAAGAAGAAAAAAAATTTTTTTTCCCTTGTTCACAATCGATCAAGATAAATGGAAAATTTATTAAAAATTTAATTTGATCGATTACACCTTAAATATTTGATTTTATTTTTTAAATTTTTTTGTTAAATTAAGAAAAAAAAATTAATAAATGTCATTTATGTCCTAATTTAATGGAGGATTTCATAAAAAAATGGTTTGTCTTATAAATTTTTAATTAATTACTTTTTTGACCTCGGTCTTAACTTCTTTTTTAGCTTCTGTTGGTGCACTGCTTGTCAAATCTGCTTTCCAATCTTGTCCGGTTAACTTTTTGAACTCAGCTTTAAGTTCAAGTAAAAGTTTGACTTGGGCGTCGCATTCTTCCTTTGAAATAATTAAATTTTTAGTTAAAAGAGTCCAAATTAATTTTAAAAAAATTTTACTTTAGGAGCCTTTTTAGTCTTTAAATCTCTGACTAGTTCACCTTGAGCTTTAATTTTGCTATTTAAATTTTCGGCTTCAGGAGTCATTACGAAAGTAGAAACAGCTGGTGGTTTATTCTCCTTGGCATCCGATTTATTTCCTTTCAATTCGGCTTCTTCAGCAACTTCGACTGATCTATATTTTTGATTTGTAATTGACATATACGAAGTTGGTGTTTCACGTTTATTTCCTTCGGGTATGTTAAACAAGACTAAAGAATCACGATTGTCTAAAGCTTTGTCGACAATGTAATAACCTCTTCTTGAAATTTGAATAATATCACCTTTTTTTAAATTTTTCATTTCGACATCTCCCAATACGTCGAATTCAAATTCAGTTTGATGATCACAATATTGTTTGAAATCTTCGTCTTTATCGAGAATAGCTTTTGAAATTATGTGATCAAAATGATAGCATTTAACTGATGTGAATGGTGCGCTTTCTGGCGAATAGGCTAACCATGTTATTTTTAAAGTTTTTTTGTAATCTTTATTTTCCAAATTTAGTTCAGCCGCGATATCAGTTATTTTACCAGCACTGTCTTTGTTAATTTTGTTAATTTTAACATTACCCCAATCCATAAAAGTGGCAACTTCATTCTCTTTTAAGGTTACAGCATCGGCTTCATCGATCCAAATTTTGTTACTGTACCAAACAGTTTTAGTACCCAATTTTTCATTCTAAAAAAAATCAATTTAAAAAAATTAATTCTTTTTTTTAATTATGCGAGTGATCTATTGAATTTAATATTTACCTTTGGATGTTTTGGTACTTGTTTAGATTCGGTACCAGTGATGCCAGATACATTGACTAGAACAGTTTTGCCTTTTAATAAAGCAGTATGTCTTGGTGAGATTTCATCAATAAATTTTTTGTTAATTGCCCAAATTTTGTCCCAATCCATTTGTACGACAGAACGAGATGAACCTTGAGCGACAATAAATTGTTTCAAAGCTTCAACAGTCATACCACGTCTTAAGATACCACGAACAGTTGGAAACCTTGGATCATCCCAGCCTCTAACTTTACCACTATCGACAAACCATGTCAATTTTCTCTTGGACAAAACAGTATTTTGTAAATTGAAACGACTGTATTCGTAAATGTATGGTTTTCTCATATTCAATGCATCTAAAAACCACATATATTGCTCATCTCTGTCGTGATACTCAGTAGTACGTAAGGCATGTGTTACTTCTTCAATACTGTCTACAATTGGACAGGCAAAGTCATAAGTTGGATAGACTTTGTATTTATCACCAGTGCTTAAATGAGTCTCTGGTTTACATCTGTACATGGTTGGATCACGTAATGTACCATTTAAGGAATTCATGTCAATTTTAGCTCTAATACAACATTTTTGACCTCTCTCAGAGCCTTTTTTCATTTCTTCCCACATTTCTAAATTTTTTTCTACTGTATTATTTCTATTTTTTGACTCAACTTTAGCTTCACGCTCTTTTTTCATCTCTTCTGGCTCTGTATCATCAGCATATGCTTTACCTTCACGGATCATTCTTTCACATAAACTAAGCAATAATTCAAAATGGTCAGATGTACGAGAAAATCTGTCCCATTGTATTCCTAACAATTTAACGTCTTCTTCAATTACTTGCTCAAATTCGGCGTTTTCTTTAGCTGGATTGGTGTCGTCAAATCTAAAGATCAATTTTCCTTCGAATTCTTTTTGATAAAATTGATTCAATAAAGCTGCTTTAGCATGACCAACATGCAAATATCTTAAACAAATCAAATTTTAATATCTAATGTTTTAAAATTTCTACTAAATTAAGTCAAATAGCGATTTTTTCAAAGGAAGAATTAACAAAAGGTACGAAAAAATTTTTAATTAATTTTTTTCTTTTGATCTATTCTTCCTTAAGCTTTCTTTATTGAAAAATTTTTGCTATTAAATTCCTTTTTTTATTTAAGGAGGTTAGAATTGTTTCATTTTAGACTTAATTTGGTTGGGAAAATTTAAAAATAAAAAAAATGATCTTACCCACTGGCCTCCGGAGGAAATCTAACGACGACTTTACCCTTTTCAGCGCCAGGTAAATCAATAAATTTACCTTCTTTCGAATAATCTTTTGCCATTTTATTATTTAAATACTATTTTTCTAAATAAAATTTTTGAAAATTAAATTTAATTACTTTTTTTTAAATTAAATTGAAAAGCTTTATAAAGAGCTTTAATTAGAACCAAAAAAAAAAGAAAATTTAAAAAAATTTTTTTTTTATTTTTTGACATAAAAGTCATTATGAGAGTTGACTAGATCATCAAATTTGACCTGGGCTTCACCATTGTAAAAAAGTCTTAAAAAATCAATTTCTAAGGGATGTAATTTACCAGCTATGACCATACTATGTAACGGAGAACCCAGATCACAATCAGCTAAATTTTTAATTGTATCTACTCGAATAGTTTGATCGTCTTTACCAACTCTGGCTAGACCAACAGCAAGAGTGTCCTCAGTTAAAATATTAGCTTCGACTAATTTTTTCAAATTTATCTCTGTTAAATTTTCATCGTCCTCATCCATAACATAGTCTCTAGCTTCTTGGATAATTTGTACCATTTGAGAACTTGCCTGTGCTACACTCATAAACCTAGGCGGTTCGTAAATATCTCTATTTTTAATCAAATTGATCAAACTTTTTTCTTTGACTTTAATGTCAAGTAAACAAAGAGTGTGAAGACCACGCGATCTGTTCTCGCATATTTTTTCAAAGTAGCTTTTTGGCTTCCAATTCTCGGCATCGGACCAAAAACAAATTGAAATGGTCTCACCGTAATTATATAACTGCAAGCCACAACATCCAATTGCATTCATTATAGATGCATTATGGACAACTTTATATTTAATTCCTTTCTCAACTGCTCGAAGAACTAGATCAGTATGTGTCGTCGCTCCAAAAGGATCACCGACAACTAAAAAAGAAACTGTTTTATCTTTTGCAGCATCAATTATTTCGTCAGAGTTCTGCTCGACCATAGTACGATCAGCCAAAATTATTTCTTTACCATAAAATTTTTCCAATTCATTTTTATAATCAGCACCACCGCCTAAAATAGATGTATAATGCTCCAAATAAACTAAATCCGAATTTCTAACAGCATTTAAGCCTTTCAATGTGATATCTTCGACATCAGCTAGACCTAAACCAATAATATAAAGCATAATTTTGGCAAGTACTTTATGAAAAAAAAAAAGAAAAAAATTAAAAATATTTATGAAAAAAAATTAAGTGAAGAAATTGAGCAGAATTATGATGAAATGTAAAATAGATATTTTTTAATAATTTCATAAGAACGGGTAATAATTTCAAGTTCTTTTAATCAAGTGGAAAATTTCAAGAGTCTAATATGAAGAAGAAATTTTTATAATTTTTTTTTTAGTTCAATTAGGAAATTTTGGGTCTCAGAAAATTTTTGGTTTTCAACGTGTTTTCTCTTTTTTCTAACTTAATAATTTTTTTTCTATTCTAAATGTTTACGATTTTGAATGCAAAATTAAATAAACTTTTAGTAAAACATGGCATTTTTGGATGATACTTTAAGTTCTTGAGCTTATAGAATTGGGTTAATTGACAGTGATATCAAGGTAACCCTTAGTGCTTATACTCTAAACAATTAAATTGAGCTAGGACATGACTTAAATAAGAAATTATAATTGCTCATAAAGACTAAATACGCTGGTTAATTCTAGCAAAAATAAAAATTTTTGAACTTAAATTTTTAAAATCCTTCAATCAGCTTAGCTAGTAAGAAAAAATTGCAAATTTAATAAGTCTTAATTTTTTGATGATTTGTAATAATATTAAAAAAAAAGAGAAAGCTTACCACACTACTTCTTATAATTTATTATATTTTTTGAAATCACTTCTTTTTTTTTTAAATTCAAAAAAATGTCAAAATTTGTTCATAAATGGCGTAAAGCAGTAAAAGGATGCGTGAATAAAGTAATTTTGACACTTGTTAAATTAAACTGCGTTGATTAAAAAATTAAAAAAAATTTTATTTAGTCTCCCAAAGACTCCTTAATTGATAATGATTACTTACAAGCTATTTTAACTAGTGATGAATTTGATTTCGAATCTAAAAAAAGTAAAAAAGACGTACCTATTTACAATGACTATGACATTTTACAGCATCATCAGTCGTCATTGACAAAGGCGCCAGTTAAGAATAATAAACCTGTATTGAAAGACTTATCGACGAATAATTTGACCAAAGGTTTCAAAAAAGTCTTTTCGAGTAAAGTAAGTAAAATTTTCGAACTTTGTTTATTTAAATTTAACAAAATTTTTTCTCTAGTCTCTGGATAAAAATCCGAGTATTGACGACAAGGAGAATCTTTATGATAATGAAGAATTAATTCCAAAAATAGCCAAAGCAAAAAACAAAAGCGAAAAAGATTTTGTAAGTTTATTTTTTATACAGCAATTTTTTTTTAAAATAATTTTAAAATTAAAATCAATTTTAGTCTAAATTAGGAAAAAATTCACAACAACCGAGCGAGACTTATTATTGTGAAGTAGGTTTATTGAGAATATGACAATTGTGGTTAAAATTTATTTATTTTAATTTAGATTAAAGATGCATCTTTTTTGCTACCAGATGAGGCACCTTTGATTGATCTCAAAGCGAATGATGACACAAATGAAGCTCTATGTCCATATGTAAATAAGTTAAGATATACTGATAGTAAATCTAATTTGGTAAGAATTTTTCTAGAACATTTTTGAAAGGAGATTGACTGTGAGATTTTATCTAAACTTTATTTTTAATCTTACTTAGCCTTTAAAAAAAATAGCTGAATGGTTCGATTCGTTCAATCGAAATTTTTATCAAAGATTGATACAATAAAGGGTAAAAAGCTGAAAATTGAGGGGAAACTAAGGATAAGCAAAAGAGCATCTTAATTATGAAAATAATTCACTTCTTGGAAAAATTCGATAAGTTTTGTTTTTCCGTAATATTTAATGCTGAAATTAAGGTGCTAATCTTTCCAGCAGCTGATCCAATTACAGTTTAAATTAAAACTAATTTTTACGAATTTTGTTAAAAAATTTAAAAAGAAAATTTGTTAAGGTTTAATTTACCATTTAGTAGTAAAGTAAAGTAAAATAAATTTGCACCCCTATTGATTAAAGAATGAAGAAGAATCGTAAAGGAAGAAAGGATAACAATCGTACAAGTTATTTTTAATTTGTACTGTATGTTTAATTAAATTTACTTAACATATTTTTGGTCAATACTTTTTAGAATTTTGGTTAAGCCAGCTTTAAATGAGAAAATAAGGGTTTTTTTTAATTAAAAGAAAAAATTGTGCTTGAGTTTTGATAATTAAGTTTGATTATAATAAGGAAGATCTTCATTTCCTGTTGAAAGATAAACTTTCCGTTTTTTATTTAAATAAAATATTCAGCTCCAATTACCGTAAACTCTTGCCTATAACTCTAATGGAAAGTGATTGGAAAATCCAATTGGTCTTCATTAGAGTTATAGTCAAGAGTTTACGGTATGAAAGATGAAAACTCGGTTATTGAACTGGTTTTAATAAATATACCGATCGATCCTATTTTCGATTAAAATATCATGACAAAAATAAAATAATCTGCTTTAAAAAATTATGAATTAGCGTAAATATTTGTTTTTAAAAGTCGCACTAAAAGTTCGAAACTAAAAGTTAAAATAAAACCTAAGGACTCATTTAGTCTATTCCATTTTAAATGAATTTCAAGCCCAAAAACAATTTT
>NTPY01000067.1:605448-634229 GCA_002922825.1 Brachionus calyciflorus
CACATTATTATATCCAAGAGGAATCTAATCCTAATAACTTTTTTAAGTGCTCATCTTTGAGTGACAATATCTTTTGTAAAAAAAAATTTGACAAGAAATAAATTATACCAGACAAATGTGAGTTGATAAGCTTTAATTTGATATATAAAACTAAGATTTTGTCTGAAATGAAAAATCTTAAAACCCGTTCTTTACATTCATATTAACCATTTTAATAAACAATCAGTTAATTACACAGTAAAACCCCTTTTATCCGGCCATTTTGGTGACTCAAGTCTGGTACGAGAATATGCCGGAAAATTGCTTAACCGTAATTTAAGAAAAAATTCTAAAGTCCGGAATAAAGGAAAGAATTTTTTTTAACATTTAAAAAAAATCATAATTTTTAATAAAGCATAAAAGCTTAGCTTTATAAAAATAAACATCAATTAATTTATCTTACGAAAATTACTAAAAAACGAAGAAAAAATCAAGAATTGTTTTTTTTTTTGAAAGAAAACCTAATAATTTAAGGTCAATTTAATAAAAAAAAGAATTTAATTACCAATTGCCATCCCATTCCATCTTTTAACTTGTAACATGAAACATAATGTGAATATGCAACAGCAATCCAATTTTGGTGTCCAGCAATTGAATTAACTTGAACAAGATTATTAAAATTTGAATTGAAATTAAGCTGCGAGGAATAACTGGGATAATCGGTTAGTAAAATTCCTAGATCTGTTTTCATTTGTTTTAAATCAAGTGATTGATTTCGAGAATGACATTTAAAATTATTTGTATTTGTAGTCGTACCCGAAGTTCCTGTAGAGCATGTCGACGAAGAACACTGTGCTGAATAATTAGTAAAACAATTCACTTCATTTGAAGATTTCCTTGAATGTGAAATAAATCGAGTAAAATCATTTGTCTGTGTTGTCTTAGAAGAATCCATTGGCGGTTTAGAATTACATATTCGCAAAACATTACCTGGTTTATTTGAACAGTTAGTCGTGTTTGATTGCTCTGCACAACCATTTGTCTTAAAGTTAGCATTTACATTAATACTATTTAATTTTTTAGATATGATTAAAGGAGTTGGTATAAAGCCTGTGAAAAGAATATCTCCACATTGAGATCTGTCCAAATCCTCACACAAAATTAATCTCTTAATTAAAGGTGCAATTCCATAGAATTCGGCTTCATTTCTAAGAGAAGATAAATTTTCTATTCCATTTAAATTAAGTTCTCTTGTCCTCAAAAAATTAAGAATTATTGAAAAATATTTTGGATCACGATCTATGAATATGTATCCTTGTTCATCTCGACAACTTGCTATTCTACCACTAAGTAAAGATGAAAAAAAAGAATCAGCTACGGAACACAAAGTTTGACGTGACGTTGAAAATTTTTGTCCACCAACATTGAGATTAACTATGTCACTTGTAAAGACTGGTAACATTGTCCAAAAAGTATAATATTTATTTTAAAAAAAAAAGGAAAAAGATTTTATGTCGAATATTATTATTTTTCGAGTTCAAGTGATATTTAAAGATTATGTGAAAATAATTATAGATTTCAAATAGAAAAGTTAAGTTTGTTATTTTATGGTGAAATTTGTTTATAAAGAGCTACGTTGACAATACTTTTGAATTAAGTAATTATCGCGCCAGCTAAGATAACTAGAAATGTCAAATTTTTTTTATATGAATAAATTTCAAAAAAAAAAGAAAATTTAATCAAAAAAAAACTAGGTCATCCTCAAGTTTAGAATGACCCAGTTATTTAATTAATCAAAATAAAATTATTCAAATTTGTTTATTAATAATTGTCTGTATTTTTTATTGTTATGTAAATGCAAAAAATCAATATTTTCTCAATTAACTCCAAATTTTATTACCTTGTTTTATTTCTTACCAATTTTCGATATGTTCTCATGATTATTTCGTTGAGGAACCGTAAACACCATGTCGAAATATGACTAATTAAAAAAATAACAAATTTCGACGGTCGGATTATCTTTCCTAAAAATGAGATTTTAATTTTTAACTTAAAAATTGGATATATTTCGAGACCATAAAATCATGGGACTCTTGATTTAGAGTCTAAATATTAGTTTCTGAATGTTATTTTTTAAACAGTATCCACGATTTAATTTTTTGAAGCCTTTTTTCCTTCAATAAAATCTAAATCATAAATAAACAAATCAAAATCCTTCAACTAAAAAGGACATTTTTTCCATAAAAATTATTCCAGATCTTTTTTGTTTTCTGTGAAGCTGGAATTTTCGCCAAGTTTTGATTCTATTTTGTTTTCTTAAAAATTATTCTAAAACTAAATTTCAAGGTAATTTATTCATTTTGTTAATTATAGAATTTAAAATTGAATCTAAGATTAATTTAAAACAACATTTTTTCAAAGAGTTCTTGTGGTTTAGCTGGTAAATCACTCATCTACGAGATGCGAGAGTTCCGGTTCGATAACTAAACTAGTTAATGTAAGCTACCTGTTTTAAGTCACTCAGTTTCTAGTCTTACATTTTAGACAATGAAAAAAATAATGACTAAAAAATAAACAAAGAAAAAATTTTTATTTAATCAAAAAAAAATATTCATTTCTTTTTAGTTTTAAAGTAAAAAGCTCGTAAAAAATTTGATAAATATTTCTTAAATTTTTTAAACAAAAACAAACCTTGTGACTAATGACTATGAAAAAAAAACCCAAGGTACTGTTTAATTACTAAAATATTAAATTTAAAAAATTAATTTGAATTTTTTACACATAAATCAGCACCTCTTTTTTTGTTTGGTTTATTTACAAAATTTTTTGTTTTATATTTCTAATCTTGTTGTTTAAACGTCTCATGCTCATTTAAATTATTATCCTCTGAACTTGTTGAATTATCAGCACTGTCTTTTGAGTCCATATCAACTCTAGAACGATTTGATTTTGTCGATTTTAAATCATCTGTCTCACATTCTATATTATTCAATTCTATGTCTGTTATATAAACAGTCACGTCATTGACTGTAATTGATATTGTCTGTGCATTCTCGAATCTATTTGATTTTTTAACATTACGAGCCCGAGTCTTTTGTAATATTTCTTTTCGTTTTTCTTTTTTTCTCTCTTGTTCTATTTGATTTTCTATTTTGGCAAATTGTTGTGTCACTTGTGTAATACGTGGTTTACGAGTCGATGTACCTTTTCGTATATTACACATTTCACATTTGAATGATTCGCTTTTATTACGATATGTACATAATGGACAATCCCAAAAGGCCTCATCAAAATTTGTTGTACTCCTCGAACGCTTTGCCCTTTCATTACAACAATACAAAAAAAATTTATAAAAAATTCTTAAATTAAATTCAAAAAAATTTTTTTTAGACTTACTTTCTATTTTCCATCTTTGAATTTTTAATAAAAAAAAAAATTTTTTTTTTGAATACAATTCAATTGGAACTTTTTGCTTTAATTTGAAATAAATTATTTTTTTTTCTAAGACAAAGAGACTTTTAGTTAGTCTTCTTAGTGTCCATATAAAATATTTGTTTCAAAATTTAATTTAGAAAATTAATAAATAAAAAAAAAAGAAAATGTTTAAAATGCATTTGATAATTTTTAAGAATATAATATTTTGTTAATATTTTAAATTAATATAAATAAAAAAAGAAAAAAAATGTTCGATTTCGGCTCTTCGATCAAGAAAAAACCGACTGATTGATATTTTGAGAGGTACTGAGTAAATTTTGAAAGCGATTTTTTAAAAATTGTTTCAGTTCGCATTAAACTTTAGAATTATCCCCACTATTTGTAATTTTTAAGATTCTAATGGATAGTTTATGAGTTATTGAAAGAAATTATAAAGAATTTTTTTCATATCTAAATTAAAATTTAAAATAAATTTAGAAGGAGACCTATTTTAAATAAAGTAATTTGACTAACTTATTTTTGAAAAAATGAAAAAGCGCCATATATTTTTTTTTCAAGTTTCAAGGTCAATCAACACACTAGTGTCCTTTTCTATTTCTTGACTGATTAACACTTCATTTATTCAAAATTAATTAAAAAATTAAATGAAAATATTAATAAAGATTATTTACTCAAGTATTTATTTATTTATTTCCTTTAAGGAAAAGTAAATTTAAAAATTTATAAAAAAGTAAAAAATAAAAAATACAATTGATAAGATAAAAAAAGAAGAGAAAATATTACGACTAAGTTCAAAACCGTAATACAAAACCGAGATATTCAATTTCGTCTGTTTCTTTAAGTGATGCCCCATTTAAATTAAAGGTAGTGTTGAAGAGAGAAGAACCATAGCTAATAATATTTTTTTTGTCGGGTTAAACTTTATTCTCCAAAGTTTCCCATATTCCCCACTTATATTTAAAAGTATCATTGACTTATTTACAAAATATCTAAACACTACTTGCTTGGCGTCATTAAAAGGCCGATTTATATGAGTTATCCGGCACACTCCTTTGATTGGGCAATAGAAGAATTTAATTAAAATATTTTCATTTTGATGAAAAAGAATCGTTTTCGGATTTAAGCGCATGCACTTCGTAGCAAGGTAAAGCGATAAGATGGGATTCGTAGTAATCAGAATGCAATGGTCTATTTTGTAATTTAATTAAAATGGTATAGACAAATCAAATCGAAAAAAAAATTAAAGAATAAATTTTATTGATGATTTTAAAATTTTTTATACAAATAAAAAAATATTCATGTTGGACATATCGATGAGCTAAAATAAACAAAAAAAAATAGACGAAAAAACATTTTTTTTTCATTAGAATCTAAACGTAGCATTAAAAAAAATAAAATTTAATCGTTTTGGTGAAGTATTTTTTTAAAAATTTTTTTTGAATTTATGAATCAGGTGTATCATAAAGTTCATCTTGTTCATTTTGATTTTCAGTTTTCGTATCATCACCTTCTTTTTTAGCTTGGTCTTTTTTAGCATCTGGAACCCAAAGACCAGATTTAATACATCTATCCATATGATATTCAGCATCTTCTTTGCTCATACTCAATAAAGCATTTTGTAATAATTGAATATCCTGACTTTCGAAACATTTTTGTAAAACTTCTGGTAGAGTTTCGAAAACTTCAACTGGGTCTAAACCACCAGGTCCAAGACGTTTTTGTCTTTCCTCTTCTTCGGCTTCAGCCATTGCTGCTTCGATTTTTTCATTAGCACGTTTTTTAATACGACCTTTAAAAGCGTTTAACTCATCATAAAAACCATCTTTGTACTCACGGTTTGCTTGTTGCATTTTTACAAAGAATGGTGCTACACAAGCTCTCGGATCACATTTTAGAGTCTTACTTAGTTCTAAAATAAATTGCATTACAATACATTGGTGGGCCACATGTTCCATTAAATCATGTTTCTTAAAATTTAAAGAATTTTATTTAAATAAAATTTCAATTACATACTTTTTTTTATAATTTAAACAGTTTAAAATTTAAAGATTATCTCAATATTTTATGAATTTTGAGGACAAATGAATTGGAACTTGTAAAACTTTTAATTTACAAAAAAATAGGTCATTTATTTGATATACAGTTTTTTTTACAAAGTTATTTTACTTAAATTGCCCAACAACCAATTGAAAAATCAGTCCATAGAAATACTAGATTTTAAAAAGGCTAAAAAATTTTAACTTTCATGAAAAACATCTTTTATTAGGGCTGTTAATTGAATTAGACCTTAAAACTTTGAATTTCTGAAGAAATTTCAAGTTTAATTTTTTGGGATTTTCAAGGTTTCTTCCCCAACTATTTTAACTTGAAATTTATTTTTCCTTGACATAAATATACCAAAGTTTTATGAATTTTTCTCATTTTTAAAATTCTTAACTATTCTATTTTACGCTAAAATTCTGTGATTGACCCTAAAATAAGAAAGGGCATAGTGTCAGCAGTCATTAGAGACAACAAAAGTTAATTTTTTCTTGCTCAATAAATTTTCAAGTAAATTTTTTAAAAATATAATGTTGACTTTTTTCTTAGCAAAATAAAAATCCAAGCGAATTTCTTAGTAGTTCAAGAAATTGATTTTTCAAACTTTTAGATTCTACTCCAATGTTGAAAAAATTTGAAAAACTTTAATTAACAACCCTACTTTTGATAAATATTTGTTGCTTTTACTAATATTTTTAAATTTTTAAAAATTAGAGAATTTCTACAAAAATTCAAAATAAAATTTTATTTTCATATTCGAGTCCCAATTTAAACGATCCCCAAAAATTTAAGATAACAGACATATTGAGACTTTGCAAGTTATTGAGTATTAAATTTTTTTTTTGAAAAAAGAGCAAATTAAAATTTGAGCGAAATTTACACTAATAAAAAACTTACTTCTTCGATTTCTAGATCAATGCACCATACAACTAAATAATTAGCTGTATCATCGCAAACAAGATCTAAATTTTCAGTTAAATATCGTTTTGAGTCTTCATAATGTTTCAACATGCCAAAATGTTTAATTTTTGATTTATTTTTATCCAAGAATTTTTTCTTGAGGAAAATAAATTAATTAATTTAAAATAAAAATAAAACCGAACATAAACGATCTTAACTTACGTATTTTTCAGCTCTTTCTTCTTCAGTCAAATTTTCATCATTTGTTTTTTTTTCCTCTTTATTAATTATAGTTTTGGCAAATTTGTCGTGACTAATTGTGTCTACGTTCCAAGGAGTTAACTTAAATTTGAATTTAAAGCCTAACAGTAAAAAATTTTTAACAAAAAGTTTTTTTTACTTTCTCTTTTTTCTTAAGTTCCTCTTCTTTTTTTCTAAATTCTTCTTCTTGTCTTCTCAATTCTTCTTCCTCTAATTTTAACCTGTTCAATTCTTCACTTCCCTTAGCTTCAGCCTCTTTTAGTTTTTGTTTAAGTTCTTGTTTTTTCATTTCAGCTCTGTAATAAAATTAATAAATTTAGAAGCAATTAAATAAAATAAATTTATAATATTTTACTCTCGTTTGTTTTTTTCGAATTCGGATTTTTCCCGTTCAGCTTCAGCTTGTCTTTCTACTCTAGCTTGATGTCTCCATCTAAATAAACTTGGAGTATCAATATTTGGATGAGTATCGTCTTCATCGTCAGAAATCTTTTCAAATAGGATAAAGTTTACTTTTAAAAGATAAATTCTAAAGAGAAATACTTCAATATTTTTCCATTTGGAATAGTCGATCGGCATTTTAGTTTATTTTATTATGAAAATAACTAATCAAAATAATTGTTTCTGCTTGTCTTTATTTATTAATTTCGAATGATAGTCGCTAAGTAAAATCGAATATTTAACTTAGAGAGATTTTTCGAGAATTTGATGAGATTTTATAATTTTTCAAATTTTTTTGCATATATACACTTCCTATTTTTTTTTGTTAAGAAAAAATTATTTTAATTTTGCTTGATGATATTTTGGGTGTTTGTTATTAATTTTTCTATTAATTTTCTAAAGTTTTTTAAGACAAATCATTCATCACTTTACAAATTATTTTTATCAAATAAGAAAAACTATCGAAAAACTTAAAAATTGAAATGACACTTTCTTATTCGAATAATTTTTTAAAAAAGAGTCTTAATTTGGAACATAGAAATTATTCATATTCATTTGATTTTAAAAATTACATCAAATTTAAATAAAGTTGAAAATTTTGCATAGGGTGTTTCAAAAGTTTTTCCGGTATTAACAATTTCTTTTGATATTGCATGATTTATCATCTATTTGTAATGATAATGTAAAGACGATAACTGGTGTTTTAAAAATAGATGGAAACGGGAAAAAAATAATTTTCAAAATCTTGTACTGTTTGAATTTATTATTTTTATTTGGTCAAATTTGGTTAAAAGTAAAGCTATCTTCTAGTCGATGAAAAAAAATACGAATTAAAAGTGAGTTAGAAGCATCATCTGGACAAATAACTTGGAAGTTAAATTCAAATTACAATAGTTGCACTGGGAAAGTCACTACTTTTGTCTATAAAAAGCCAATAAATGAAAAAACACCTCATCACTCAAGACTGTAAACAAACTGTTTCAACAATAATTAAAGAAATTACCTCTAATATCAAAATAATGGCAGCAAATAATCCTGACACTAAACCCAGAAAAATTATCTTAGAATGCACTAAAGGTCTCTCAGATGAAGTTGTAGCAAAATTGCCCACCTATAATGCCAATCGTCAACTCTGTAGTCGCTCCAGAGTTGACATATACAAAGATTTTGATTACTGATGGGAGTTTTTCTTAGTTTTTAGTTAGCTAACTTTTAGTCAATTAAAATTTTGCTAAATAAAAATTAGCCGGCTAATTTTTATTTAATGACATTAATACAGTATGTCTAGAAAATTTAGAACATCTCAAAAAAATTATTCAAAACATTTTTAAGAAATGAAAATTTGAAATAAAGTGCGATTTTTTTGGAATACCAACTACATCATCTTAAAGATTATCTTTTTAGTTTTCGTTTAATATCAAAATTGTCCAAAAAAAAAATTTTCTGAGCTCTGCAGAACTCTTTTAAAAAATATTCAGATAAAATTGAATAAAAAAATTAGTCTACAAATTTTAGAACATTAATATTTTTCCAAAAATTTTACTACACTTTGACAATCCTTCCCATTTTTATTTGTTATACAAAGTTTTTAACGTCTTTTTTATTGTTTACTTGCACTTTGTATACATGATTTATTATTTTTGGTTATTAAAATCGTTGATTTCATTGAGCTGGACCATTTTTCAAAATAAATCTCCCTCTTATTTTTTGCGAATTTTACATTTCGATTTTTTTAAAATAACCTATTTTTTGTACTTTTCAGATAAAAAATTTTTTTCTCAAATAAAAAAAATTATTTTTGTTTTTTTATTTAGCCGCGCTGCTTCCCAAAAACAAACCCTTCAAATTTAAATGTTCTAAATTTTCTAGACATACTGTAAGATACATAAAGATGACATCTTATTGTGGAACTGTTTTCAAAGAACTCAACAAGTTTACCTAGAACTAATAATACAATTGACCCAAGTACCAACAATCAAGTAGAAGGTTATCGCCATAAACTAAATACTTGGATTAAGAAAACTCATCCAAAACCTCGAGCTCTTGATGTCCCTTATTGAATCGGTTATGGTGTTATAATTTGTTTCAATCAGAAAAAATTACTGATATATTTAGTATCTATAGGAAAAAATTACTGGAATAATTTATTTATATGAGAAAAAGTTACTGATCAAAGATTTAAGAAAAAGAGAGATTTTATTATTATATTTTGAAGATTTGACAAAATATTTTTTAAATTTTAGTTCAAAACATAATTTTTAAAATTTAAAAAAAATCTAATCAAATTAAAATTATACAAATAAAAAAATATAAAATTATAAATTTACAGAATCGGGTCTATGTTTTTTAAGAAATCTAATGAACACTATTTTCTTCTTCTAATCTTAAACGCTTGAAAATATTTTTTGGAACTTGATCAAGACTTTTTTGCTAATTTGCTTCCTCGAGTTTGAGGCACCATGACTTGATCAAATGTTTGAACTTCAATGTCTATTCCTTCATTTGAAATAGACATTGAAGTTTCACTTCACTTGTAATAGAAGCAAAGCGCTTTGATATTATTTTTTCTTTTTCTTCTCTTTCTTGTATTCTCTTCAAACATTAAACTTAAGGTCGTTTTTAACTTGATTTCTTTTAATTGTTTAATTAAATATGTGTATTATTAAAAACAAAACAGTTTTTTCCCCAACAGCTAGAACAGGGTAAATTTTTCCGAAAAGTAATTTTTTCTTATTTTTTAGAAAGTAATTTTTTCGTTAATTTAGAATAAAGTAATTTTTTCGCATTTTTAAAAAAGTAAATTTTTTCCTAAGTAATAATTTCCCAGTAAATTTTTCTGATCAGTAATAAATTACTAATAATCATAAATAGAGAAAATCACGTGTTGAAAGTGATAGCTCTAGCGATGGAAGTGTTTTTGAAATTGCCCCTAAAAAGGTATCCCAAGTCACTCAAGATGCTACAGATGCTAGCGTAAACGAAAGTCAATCACCTGAAAATATGCAAATATGAAAATTACAAGTTTCAATTGTTTAAATTTTAAAACAAATCGATTTTTTATTGATAAATTAACGAATTTTAGTGATGTTATTTTTTTATGCGAGCATTGGCTTAATTCAGAAGAATCTAATCTTTTGAGTGAAAGGTATGTTAATTATAATATTTTTTTTCAATCCGATATGGACATTTCAACTGGCAAAATGAATCGCGGAAGAGCCTTTGGTGGAAAATGTTGGCTAATAAGAAAAAATGTGGAAGTTTTAGCTTATGACTTTGGAAATCCTAATTTTTCAGTAGTAAAAATTAAAAATTTTGACCAAAATTTAATCCTTGTAGGTGCTTGGATACCATTTAATGATGGAAGTAAAGAAAGATTATTAGGCTTTAAGTCAACAATTTCAGCCCTAGAAAGTTTAATTGATCTTAATAAATCAGATTCAATTGTATTTCTTGGAGACTGGAATTGTGTCTTAAACAGAAAGAAAAAATACGATTCTTTATTTAAAAACTTTATTGATAATAATGAAATGGTGTCATGTTGCTCAATTTTTAAGAATCAAGAAAACTATACGTATATAAAAAATGATTATCTCTCAATTATTGATCATATTTTAGTTAGGAACTTAGATAGGGAAAGAATGAAGGATTTTATAATTATTTCTGATCCTGAGAATCTTAGTGATCATAATCCTATTTGGTACGAATTCGACACCAATATTATTGAACAAAACAACAACTCCGAACAAGATTCTAAAAAATTTCATCGTTTTGATTGGAAAAATCTTGAATTTATTAGGATGTATAATCTTTTTTTATCAAAAAACTTAAACCCATTAATAAATAAAATAGTTGACCTAAAAATGGACGAAAAAGATTTAGTTCAAAAACTTTTAGAAAATATGTTTGAAGAAATTCCCCGTTTAATGCTAAAAACAGCCAGAGAATCTGAAAAAGTTCTTGGATTAAATTTAAAAGTTACGATAGGAAAATTAAGTAAAGTTGAAGCTAAATCTGAAGAAATAGATTTTTTAAACAATGAGAATAGGTTTCTATATGAAAATTTAAAATATGAGAAACATTTAAGTGATAAATACAATAATGTCAAATCTCAAATAAGATCAAATAAGAAAAGACTAAAATTTTTGATAAGGAAAAAACAATTTAAAAAGGAATTTATCCAGTCAATAAATTTAGATAAAATGTGTCACTTTAATAAGGATAAATTTTGGTCAATAATTTCACGTTGTAAAAAAAATAAATCTAAAGTCAATAAGGTAGAAAATCATCAGCTAAATGCTGAAAATTTTGCATCTTTTTATGCCGATTTATTTTCACATAAGGGAAAGCCGAATAATTTTGATCAAGAGGAAGTAAAAAATGAAGTAAATGACTATTTTGAGTCATTTAAAGACTCTAAACTTGATTTTATAATAACAAATGATGATGTGGAAAAAGTAATTAATAAGCTAAAAGAAGGTAAATCGGCAGGTTTCGATAATATCTCAAATGAATTTTTTATTCATGGACTCAATAATAATCTAGTCTGTGTACTCCAGTATTTCTATAACCTAGCGATTAAGTATGGTTTCTTAACTAATGATTTTAATATATCCTTAGTCACACCGATACCAAAAAAAGGACCTTTAAATGGTCCATCTGATTTTAGGCCAATTTCTGTTTCATCTGCCTTTTCGATAATATTCGAATCGATATTGTTGGCTAAAATGGATTGCTTTAATGATCTTCATCCATATCAATTCGGATATAAAAAGAATTCATCTTCTAAACAAGCTCATTTTGTAGTAAATGAGACTATTACAGACATGGTGGTTCAAAAATTCACCTTATTAGCCTCGATGCGACCAAAGCATTTGATAGACTTTGGCGTGACGGACTCTTTTTTAAATTAATTGACAAAGTACCCAAAGAATTATGGCGAATTCTTTATTTATATTACAAGAATTCGAAGATAAAGGTGAAATTAAATGGAAAAGTAAGTGAGAGTGTTTCACTTATGAAGGTGTTAAACAGGGTGGGATCTTATCTCCGTACCTCTTTAACTTCTTCATAAATAACTTGATAACAAGCTGTATAGAAAAGAATATAGGCTCAAAAATAGACAAAATCGTGGTTCCAATAATTGCCTATTGTGATGACATTATATTGATGGCCCCATCTTTTAATCATTGTCAGCTTCTCTTATCGGAATGTGCTGAATTTGCTAAAAACTGGAAATTGGAATTTAATACTTCTAAATCAGTCGCCGTTAGTTTCTATAAATCAAAAGTAACCTTCGATTCAAGATTCATTTTAAACGGGAATATTATTCCAAATGTGTCTGGTTTTATTTATCTTGGTTTACCTGTTGGTAGTTATGACTTAATAAACGAATTTTTGGAAAAAAATGGAAATCTGTAGAAAAAAGTTTATATTCTTTATATGGCTTAGGATGTAAGTCAAAAATGATGAGTCCTAATTTGATCTCATTCTTATTTAAAACATACTGTCAGTCGATTTTTCGTTTTGTCCTAGATAATGTTTTCATCAGTGAAACAAAGCTAAAGGAATTTGATACGAGGCAAAATTTACTTATCAAACAAGTAATTGGTTTGAAAAAATATTCAAAAATGAAAGAGCTCAGAAATGCAATCAACCTTGATTCAGTGAGGGCGCTTTATTGTAAACATAAAATTTTTTTCTTAAGACCCATTGAAAAAAACAGTGTGTGTGCTGAGTTTTTTAAGTTTCTCAAAGGTCACTATGTCAAATTTGATAGACCAAATACGTCTTTTTGTAGACAGTTAGATATTTTAAGTAAGAAATTATACGTTGATTGCAATAACTACAGTTACAACATTTCACTATCGATTATTGAGCATCATTTCAAATCATCGAACAATGGACTAATCGACTCAATAAAGTATATCATAATTATGATAGAAGATTTAATGAATCAAGGAAATGAAGCTTTTTACTTATATAATGAACTTAATTTACTTTTAAATCATGGAAAAAATTTTTTGTAAATTCAATTTTTATTCTTAATTTTATTTATTTTTTTATTCTTACGAATTTTTTTTCTTTTCAATTTTAATTACTTTCAATTGCCCATGGGGCTTAAACTAAATAAATAATAATAATAATAATAATAATAATAATAATAAATAAACTATTTAAAAAAAAAAAGGAAATAAAAAATTTCTGAAAAATCCCATAAATAAAAATTTTTTTTATCATAAATCGATTAAAGTCAAAATTGTCATAAAAAAGATTTTATTAACAAAAAAATGTCATTTATGGAAAACTTTTAAAGACGAAATGAAAACGAATGTTTTTTTTTTTTATTTTTAAAAAAATATTAAGTAACAATTTTTAGAAAAAAAATTTAATTTTATCTAAATTTGATTACAATGTGGGTCGAAGCTAAAATGCGACATTCGAGAAAGGAATTAGAGAATGCTAAAAATGTTCAATCTTGGAAAATCGTATGCCTAGCTCCTCTTTAAAAGGATGGAATTCAAATTGATCTTAAGATCAATTTAATCGAAACCTTTGTAACCCAATTTAAATTTGATTTATGGATAAATCTCTTAAGTAATTGTCTTTATATTAATTAGAATAGAATAAATTTCAAATGAATGAATTATTTTTTTTCCTCAATGATTCCACACCATCATTTGACTTAAAAATTGAAAAAAATATTCGACTTAAAACTAAATTTTCAGGTTTAGACCATGCATTTAAACTAGAAATTAATTTTTTTAATAAATATTTCGAATTTAATTTTTTTATTTAAAATATTATTTTTTGCAGTTTAAATGCGGTGTTTAAACTAAAATTCGGTTTAAACTCCTCATCAAAAGTATGTAGAAAAAAAATTCAAAACACAGGATAGATGCATGGGAAAAAAGCGAAATTTCGGTTTTTACCCCTGGGTTTTTTTACGCGAGTTTACGGTAGAAAGCCTATAGATATTATTAATGAAGGTATTAAAATTAGGGCGCTTCTAAGTCCATTAATAAAAGCGAGTGAATCATTAATTTTAAAGGGTCAAGAAAAATCAGATTTATAAAAACCTAATTTGTACAAAAAACTAAAGGAAATGAATGATTGTTGTCATAAAAATCGAGCAATTGCGTTAAAATTCTTAAATTATTAACGATATGTCGTTAACCTTCAATGACATGTCGTTAAAGTCAGCAGAAATTTTTTTTAAAAAACTTTAAAAAAGGTCTTTTTCGACTTTAACGACATATCGTTTTGTCATTTTGAAAACCAGTGTTCGATATTTAGCGACATGTCATCAAAGTTGAGTATTCGGGTTTAACGGCATGTCGTTAAAATCAACCAATTACGTTATATAAAATAAATTTTATGCTTAACAAATAAGTTTTAGTAAACAAAATAAAAATATAAAATCTGGATATTAATTAATTCTTTGTAAAATCAAAAGGACTAAATACTGTAAAACAATTTAATAAATGATTAAAATCGGAATTTTAAAAGGCTGAGTAGAAAAAGAAGTTAGAAAAATTTCAAATATTTATGGTAAAAAAATAGTTTTTAAAATCGTATTTTCCTTGAATTAAAAAATAAAATTTTGTAATTATTTATTAAATTTTTAGTTAATAACTTTTCTTCAGATAAAAATTTCATGTTACTTAGTTTGCTAAACATCAAACTTACAAAAAAGTTTAAAATTAGAATCTTTTTTGGGTCATTGCACCTTTTTTATTTAAGCATATTGTTTTTGATTCACTTGCTTACAATTTTAACTGTAATGTTTTAAAAATAACTTTTCTGAAATAACTGCGATACACTTTCCCTTTTAATATCTAATATAACTATAAAAAACATCTTTCTTTTTCGCTGTTAAAAAAAAAACTTTATTCATGCAAAATGGAAAATTCTACTAACAATTTATTGAGTTCATTTGAACAAAAATTGAATAACTTAACAAAAAGTTTTACAGATTTGAAAGCCTCGATCAATAATAGTTTACAAGCTTTGAATGATGATATAACTGACTTGACAACATCGTTTAAAACTTTCACTGATACAATTAAAAATCAAAATACTGATAAACAAGAAAAAAATGATAAGACCACAAAGACTCAGTCAGATATCATCAAACTAAATATTGGTGGTAAAATTTTTTCAACCTTAAAATCAACGTTGATGAAAAAAATCAAAGATCAAAATGGTCAAATTTATCCGCCGAATATTTTTGAAGAGTTAATCAAGGATTCTAAAAATGGCGATAAAATTGAAATATTCATCGATCAAAATCCAAAGAATTTCAGCTATATTTTGGACTATTTAAGAGATGTTGATACAGATGAAGGCTATGAGTTGCCGGATGACATAGACAAAAAAGAATTACACGAAGAAGCCAAATTTTATAAAATAAAAGGTCTAGAGGAGTCGACTAACGATAAACCGTCAATTATGCAATTAAAACCACCGGAAAAAATGGAATCTAAAATTTTGAGTCAAACTCAAATCAAAGAATTATATGATTTATGTCATTTTAAACAAGAAACAAAATGGAAATTATTATACAGAGCAACAATAGACGGCTTTCAAGCTAAGGACTTTCATTCTAAATGTGATGGTTTTCTTAATACTCTAACAGTTGTAAAAACCACTGATGGCTACATTTTTGGCGGTTTTACTGAGAAAAAATGGGATTGTTCAGATTTTTATAAATATAAATCAGACCCAAAGGCTTTTTTGTTTAGTTTAAAAAATTATAAAAACACTAAGCAAATTATTAAAGTGTCTGATCCTAGTAAGGCTATTTTTTGTGATCCAAATCATGGACCTAGCTTTGGCGAGGATGTATACATTGGTAATGATTCGAATAAATCGAACAATAATTATTCGACTTTGGGCATTTGTTATGCTAATGATAGTGGTTTCTCGGATTTACTTACCGATAAATGGTATTTCAAAACATCTGAAATTGAAGTTTTTCAAAAAATTTAATTGATTTTTTTTTCTTTTAATAATTTTTCTGAATAAAATTTTGCTCCTTATATTTTTAAATTGATTAGAAATTTTTTCGAGTCTTTGCAATTAAATTTAACATCATTTTCACCAAATATCTTGTTAACTTATAAGTGAAGATAAAAGAAAATCGACAATGTCTAGACCTGGCTGAATATAATTTTTTTAAAAAAACGATGAAGTTTTAAAGAACCACATTCTAGTTCTAAATACTAATAAAAATTGTTTATTTGAAGGGCAAAATCATTCTCAAGAAAAATGAATTTCAAGAAAATTTAAATTTTTTTTGATTTATTTTAGTCTTTGAAAATAGGGGACCAAACCTAATAAATTGGTGTGACAGTTAATGTTTTTCAATTTAAATTAAGAATTCTTTGAGCAAAATCGTTTCTAGTCTTTTGAGTCAATTCATTTGATGCCGAGAACAACTGGTTGTAGTCAAAATATGAGTGATGTTCAATTGTTCAAGGTTTTAAATTGTTGAATAATTTTAGACTGTGTCCTGAATCATAGCTGTTAATCTTGAATTTAGATAAAATCAGATAAGTTCACGTAAATTTACTTTTACTTTGGCTTAGTTTCACATAAAATTTCACGTAAAGCTGTCAATTTCCTTCCGAGAAGTGAGTCGAAAAATTTTTAAATTTCTAAGACTAAACTGAACTTAAAATTATTTTTTAATGCTTAGTTTCGAAAAAAAACATCGAAAAAAAAACAGCTCTATGCACGACATATCTATTTAGATTAAAGAATAGTATACAGTAGCGTAACCCCTAATTAATATTTATGCGACTTTCCAAGCAAAAAAATTTCGACAAGAAAAATAATAATCAAACAAAATATAACATATACATTTTATTAAAATTTTCTCTTTTTCAATTTTTGCAAAAGAAATTTTTGCTCAAAAGAAGTTTATAGAAGGATAAAATATTCATACATTATTTTGAAAAAATTTGAATTTGTTTTTTTTTTCAGAAGGCTTAATTTGTTTTTGGGAGCAGCAAAATAAAAATGTCTAATCTTTTACCAACTCGTATCCTTAAGGAAACTCAACGCTTAATGCAAGAGCCAGTACCGGGAATCAGTGCTACACCAGATGAATCAAACGCTAAATATTTTCATGTAATGATTCTAGGTCCTAGTGAATCGCCATATGAAGGTGGAGCTTTCAAATTGGAATTATTTTTACCAGAAGAATATCCAATGGCACCTCCAAAGTAAATTATTTTTGAACAAAATTAAATCAAATATTTTTCATTAAAAAAAAATTTTTAAAGGGTGAGATTTATGACAAAAATTTATCATCCAAACATAGACAAACTTGGTAGAATTTGTTTAGATATTTTAAAAGATAAATGGTCACCAGCATTACAAATTAGAACCGTGTTACTCTCAATTCAAGCTCTTTTATCCGCACCAAATCCAGATGACCCGCTAGATAATCAAGTTGCCAATCAATGGAAAGTAAACGAGGCTGAAGCGATTAAAACAGCTAAAGAATGGACTAAAAAATACGCGATAGATTCTAATTAGAAGAGTATAATTAAATAGTCAAGAACAATATTTTTCTAAAATATTTTTGAAAATAAACTTTAGTCTTATAAAATTCTAAAATATTCCTTTTTATTGGAAAAATTGGTTGAGATTTTTTTTTATCATGAAAAAATTGTCATACTTAGCCCCTATTTAATTTACTGCCCATCAAAAAAATTTCTCAACTTTTTTTTTATTTTTATATAAATTTTTGTATTTTTTAATTTATAATTCGCTTATTCAAGTATATATAAAATATATCTATGTCAAATAAAATTTTAAAATTTTAATTTTAATCTTATTTTAGTGATTTGATGATTTTTTTGTGTGAAAAAACTAAACAAACCACAATTTTTTGTAAAATATGTATGTGGTTAACATTTTCAATTTTTTTTCGTTTAACTTTGGGTCTTCCTAGTTTCGCCAAATTTCAAAAGATTTTCAAACAATTCCATATCATCAACTATATAAAAAGTTTTAACGATTTCCTATTAGGAACCCCCTTTTTCCTAACCCTAAAGCTATTTTAGAATTATTATCTTTTGTTAAGCAGTTACAAAAAAATACTTTGATTTTTAGTGTAAAAAAGTCAAAGTCATTCATATAATTGAACTCTCAAATATGAATTAGTGATTTTGTAACTTGGAGGTTTCAAGATAATTTCTCATTTTTTTAATCTAACTCCTGTTTCGGAGATTTAAATAAATCAAGGTTCAGCATTAAGTTTTTGGAGAAGACATTAAGAAAATGTGCAAAAAAAAAGTCTCGATTCACTTTTAATTTAAAATTAAATTAAAATTTTTAATTCCTGGAATATTACACGCGGAAATCTAATGTCTAAAAATAATAAAAGACTTTTTTATTTGGTTAATTTTATAATCAAAAGTTAAAAACAGGAACCAAACCGTTACCGTTTATACCGATAAACAATCAATAAAAGAAGAAATTGAAATCAGAATTTTTAATTGAGATACTAACTAAAGTTATTTCTGAAAAAGTTAATGTCGAGAAAAATACTGCACAACTAATGAAAAAATGGCGTAGCCGTACCGAACCGTACTAAAGCGTACCCGAACCGTACATCGTACCGTACACCGGAGCGTAGATCGTACCGTAAAGAAATTAAAAAAAGGGTAAAGAAATTAATTATAAGGAAAAATATGGTGAAAAAAAAATTTTCAGATAAAACTTGACTTTTGGCAAAATTTAGAATCATAAAAATGAAATTGACGTTGGCAAAATTTTTTTTTCACCATATTTTTCCTTATAATTAATTTCTTTACCCTTTTTTTAGGTACGCTTTTTAGTATGATGTCCGGTCCGGTGTACGGTACGATCCACGGTTCGGTACCAATTCGGTTCGCCATTTTTTCATCAGCTGTGCTGTATTACTAGCAGAAAAAAATATAGGATGTTTAGAATAGTTTTAGGATATTTTTCCTATGATGTAGAAAATTTATTATTCTTTATGATATCAATTTCTAACATCAATGTTCAAAAATATGTGATATCAGTAGATAAAAAGATTTAAAAAATCTTTATTTAAAGTCAAGCATTCAGCACGTTTTGAGAAATTATTGATTCTTATTCTTTAGTAAATATTCAAAGTTGTTTTTTTTCTAGTTTCAAGAGATTTAAATCAAGAATTTCAATTCTTTTTCTAGAAGCAGATGTATTATTGAACCATCAGATAAAACTATACAAAATATGATTTGATTGCATTTAAAATAGATTTCACTTTAATTTTAGATTTCAGAATCTTAAAAAGATCTTAGCAATGAACAAAAATAACAATATGGGTAAAGTGAATATCATATCAAATTTAAAGACAAATCAATTTTAACAGATTATGTTTTTAGAAAAAGTTATTGCCAACAAAAAAAAATTTAAAACATCTTAAATCTTATTAACAAATATTTAAATTGAAAATAATAGAATAATCTTAAAACATACTTTTAAGAACCTTGAAGACATATCGTTTTAAAAAATAAAACTATATCCAAATTTCGCATCAATATTTTTAATCAATTAGTCAGAATTTAGGCTTCATTACCAGACATTCCTAAAAAAATAATAATAAATATACTGCCTCTTAACTAAACATTTCTCTAATGTAAAAAAATATTGCTTAACTTTATATCTATTAATTGATTGAGTTATTCCAGAAAATCAAAGAATATCTATTTTTTGAAGATTATTGAATGTTTAAATTTACGACTTTCCACGCTTTCCATTTCTTGCTTTTATATTATTTTAAAAATTAAACAAATACTTTTAGAATGAATAAATAATGGATCGAATTTATTATTTTTCTCGTAGGTAGCAGTAGTTTAGAACAAATGATATAAAAGTAGTTATAATTCTGACAATAGTTAAATTTTTTTAATAAGTTTTATCTTAATTTTCCTCTTAAACAATTACAGCATTTCTTCTTGCATTAGTTAAGACTTAATTATTTATTTAATTTAAATTTATAGTTCGATACAATATTGTGGAAGCTTTGGCGATATGAGATACTTTCTGTAAAGTCAAAATCAATCACTTACTTTCAAAATAGGAATACTGTTTCAAATTTATTTTTGTATTAAATAAATCCTATTAAATGAAGATCTCTTTTAGAATAATTAGGGTTTAAAAGAAATTTTAATTAAATTTATTAAGGAGATTTGAAAATCTTTGTATTATTTAAAACTTAGTAGAAATGAAAATTTCCTACATCTTTTGAATTCTTGATCTAATAAATATATCTTTAACAAAATTTAATGAACAGAATTAGCTATAAAGAAATTAGTTTTTCAGCGCACAAAAAATTTTTTTTTTGTTTTTTTGACACTAGGGTTCCAAATTTTCTGAATTTTTGAAAAGAAAAGTTTCTGGTAGAGATTTTTGTGCTCTTTCAGAAAATAGGTAATTTTAATATATTATATGTATAAATTGTAAATATTTTTGCTTTTGAATTATACATACTTTTCAAAAATTCAGAAAATTTGGAACCCTAGTGTCAAAAAAAAAATCCCCCCCTAAAAATTTGGCTTTCCAAGGTTTTCATATGTGTAGATTACGATTTTGAGGTCGAAAACCATATCTGCAGATAGTGTGGACGTTTTGCATTCCTGAACCTTACGACCGGTTTTTGATGCTAACCTCATATTAATATTAAGTTTATTGTCCAAAATTTTTTTTCAAACATAAAAGAAGCTATGGGAAAAATAACTATAGTGGTGCCTGTGAGATAGTAATCGATACATAAAGAGAACAAAGAGTCACACTTAAGACACATTAAATATTTAATGCCTTTAAGTCTTATAAATCACAAATAAATCGATTAGGTTCTTTTAGAATGTCTTAAGTTTTAAAAATTAGAAGAATGAGTTTGGAATGCTACTTAGTGTGACTTTTTTTGAAAAAGTGTTACTAAATAAAATTATCAGACAAAAGTTTTTTTTTATAATAAATTAAGGATCCTCTTAAAAAAAGTATTTTAAATTTTATTATTTTTTTAAATAAATTTTTGTAAAAGAAATTCACATTGCCTTTTTTGTAGTCATACTGTGTCAAATCAAAAAATTGTAATGAATTTTTTAAAAATAATTTTAGTTGGTCCATAGTTCATTCTCAAATTTTCATAGAATTCTGAGATGCCCTTCATCGTAAAAAGTATTTGCGAAAAGTAACTTAAATTTAAAAAGATTCTAGAATTTTATTTTTAAATACTCAATTAATTTTATCAATAGTATCAATAAGATTAGATCATGAACCAACATGTTTACTTTTTTTTTGCTTTAATTAATTAATACTGAAATCAATCATTGTAAGTTTTTCGACGCATCTAGAGAAAAACAATTCAATAATAAAAAACAGCATAAGATTAGTATTTGAGATGATTCCTAGAGAACTATTACATTAAATAACATTTTGTAATTTTTAATTTATAGGGTTGTATTTAAAATAATAAGCAAGAATGAGATATTCTAAATTTTGTTGTAACCTAATAAACTAGGTAGCAACACCTTGAAATAAATCTAGTTGAGTTAAAAGAAAATGCATTTTCTTAATTTTTTGGGTTATTGGGGATTCAAATTCAAAAAAATGGTTTACTCAAAAAATATTTTAATACATAATCATTAATTTATAAAACAAAAAATGTGAAGCAATTTGACAATATTTAAAGGAGTATGTGGACAAATATCAAGATCGGTAAACTTGTTTTTTACTTTTCTGTTTTTACCTTGCAGTAAGATTAACTAAAATTTGTTTGTTTTTTGTATTGTTTGAACATAACAAAAATAGCTAGAATTTTATAAGTTCTTTTAATTAAAATATTTTTTGAATTTTATAAGTAGATAACAAGTTTATTGAAAATAATTTATCTTCAACTTTTTGCTACCTTTTAGATATAACGATAAACTTTTTCGTTTTTAAGAATAAAAAAAATTTTTTTTTTCTTAAATCTTACAAAAACAACCATCATTTCTATCAAAAATTGGATTTGAACAAAAAAATTTTGTTTATAAGCTTCTAGATGAGCAAATATTAAAAAACAAGCTTTGAAAAAAAAAATTTTAAAAATAGGAATTTCTAGATAAAGAACAATTTAATCGCAGTTCTATAAAATATCTTCTTTAAGTAGGAAGAAAGATTTTTATAGCTCTAGAAATTAAAAAAAAAGAGAGAGATCTTCTAACTAATTCATCTATTAAAATTTGTTATTAATCATCAAAATTTAAGTTTAATGATTTATGCCATCTTTTGCGTATTCGATTTTTTCCAGAGATTAATTACTTTTTTTTAAAAAAATTAAAAATTTCTAGAAAATTCATTCTTATTCTCTTAGAGCTTGACTGAAAACTACATCATGAGTAAAGTAATCTACATTATTCTCCAATCAATTTTTATTTTATATCTCTTCAAATGTTAGCCTGTTTAAATGAAAAGTTTGTACAAAAGAATGCTTAAAGCTTACGTTTCTAGAGTTTATTTAGTTTAAAAATAAATTTTAATATTTAACTTGTGTATTTTTGTTTTAGGAAAAAAAAATAAAACTTACAGATGTTCTTCAAATTAGTCTAAATTTAAGGTGCAGTTAAATTCGTTATAAAATGGAACGATTTTAAGAATTAAGTTTATGCAAACTGAATGATTATTCAACAGATTTTTGCTGTTTAAAGCATTCGTCTAGAATTATAGGCTTTATTTAGAACAAATTAGCTTTAAATTAATTTTTTTTAACTAGAAAGTTTTAGATTCGATAAACTTTGGGTATTAAAGAAAGAATGTACTTTAGTTTTTTCAATTTATTTTAATTAAAAATTCCATGTACTATTTGTGATGCTCATATGCAGATTAGTGATGGGTCAAAACTAAAATAAACTAGTCGACTAAGAATTAGTTACAGTACAATCCGAAACAAAGAAAACATAAACAATGTTTAAACAGAGCATGCACAAAACCGACACAGAACCGAAACAAAAACAACACAGAACAGAAACAAAATCGACACAAAACCAGCACAAAATCATTTAAAATGTTTCTGTTTCGGATTGGTTTTGTTTTGTGTATGTTCTGTATAAATAGTGTTTAAACAGGTCGTTAACTTTGTTTTGGATTGTACTGTAGCTTATTTTACAGTTAACTAAAACAAATGTATAGCCAACATCAATAAAACAGATCAAAAAATATTTTAGGAAAATTTGCTTATCAATTTGATTTTATTTATTAAAATTATTTCTAAAATTTTCCAGCATTTTATAAGATTCTTAATTAGCAATTAAGTAGAAATGTTTACATTTCCACCGTTTTTCCGGAAATAATTTTTTTAATTATTTTAACCTTAAATTTTAGAAATTGATATTTTCTTGCTTAATATTACTATTTTAAAATTTTGAACATAATTCATCAAATATTACAATTTGGTAATTGGTGAGTAATTTAGACTCTAAAAGTACAGAAAGATTAAAACCATGGTTAGGAATAAGCTTACTAATACTTACTTAAATACTTAAAAAAAATAAAAAAATTCAATACTTAATAATTAAAATTCTAAATACTTGAACTTATACTGCGCTGCTCCCGGGTTAACATTGAAAAATGAATGGACGGGTAAGGTTAATAAAATTAAATATAAAAGCGTATAAATTTTACTAAAATTATTCTTAATGTAATTCTACGTCAAGTTACGTAACTTTTGGTAAAATTTAGCAATTTCTAAAATTAGGAACTTTCATAATGAATACAAACAAAAATGCTCTATTGGTTATACACAGAAAAGTGATGTTAAGAAAGGTGATTTAACTTGAAATATTTTATAATGAAAAGAATTGGTAGAAATAAAGTCAAAATTATTTTAGTGATAAAACAAACTAGTGATTTTTTTAATTTATTTAAAAGGCATAGGCCAAATTCAGAGAAAACTCTTTCTGAAAATACATTTTCTCTTATACTTTTTTACTTTTAGATTAAAATCAATTAGAGTTTTTCATTATATACGGTTAAAAAAAAGCTTATACATTTTTTTCTAATTTTTTTGTTGAAAATAAGCTTAAAAACTCCGATTTCTTGAATCACCAGCAATTTTAGTTTAGTCAGCAAAAATTTTATTAATATGTGTACAAATAAATTTTCAAATCAAAACAAACGAATTTAAATGACACTAAATGTACCAGATACGAAATATGATTGAGGAGGAGAATAAATATAGCTTATGGGTAACTTATCTATGAATGAGGTCTGTTTTTCAGGATTTCTCGGAAATTCCTAGATTTTATATGCATCTAGAAAATATGATATTTGTTATTTTAATTTGAGATAACTTAATAATCTTAAATTAGATGATGAGCAATTTGTTTTTTCTTCACCCCGAACAATCAATCGCTTATTCTTAAGTATTTTGTTTTTGAAGCAAAAAATATTTGTTTTAAATTAGGTTTTAAAAACTAAGGTTTCTTTATCTAGTTTGTTTTTTTTTCCTCTAGAATTCCTAACAAAATCAAAACTGGGTCAAATCAGGAGGAAAAAATTCAATACCAATTTCAAATTAATTGATAAAGCTTTTAGAATTCTTATGAGCAACAAAAAATTGCATAAATCTTAATAAGATGAGCTTAGATTTTCAATTGATTAAGATTAATATTGTTTTAGGTTTTAACTAATTACTTATCAAAGTCCTATAAATTAATAAACTCTCTTCTTAAGTATTCTCTAAAATATATTCGAATTTTATTTTTTAGATTTTTAATTAAAATTGTTTTTTGAATGCATTCTGTACGCGTAACACCAAGCTCTAGTCTTAATAATGAGAATTTTCTAAGCTTACGAACAAATCAAATAGACAATTTGATTGGTACGCCAAGTATGAGACCATTGAGTTCGAGAATGAATTTTTTAAAAATTGATATGTATCCGGATCGATTTTCTCACATAAAAACAACACGTTTGGAATATCCAACACCATTATTATCTAGTCAAGAAACTAAAGCAAATTTAGTTAACTCAAACACAACCAGTCCAAATTTGTCACAAAATGAGACTAAAAAAAAGATTAATCGACGTTATAGAGATCGAAATAGTGCTCGTTACATGACCCAACCAGTCACATTAATCGAGATTAAAGAAATTGAAGAAGATTTAAATGAGTCAAATCAAATTACTAAAAAATGATTTAAAAAAAAAAATAATTTTGTAAATTTTTTTTGAGTTTTTTTTTTTAGAGCATTTTCATAATTTAGGTCATAGAAATAAAAATATTTTTCAACAAAAAAATTTCAAATTTTTTTAAAGGGTCTTACTTCCTCAACTCTTTGAGAAAAAAATTTCATTTATTTTTAAAAACAAATCATTCAAGTTTATTTTTCTCAAACTAGTTGTTCCAAAGCAATTAAATATAGCTTGAAAAGAGATATTCAATTAAAAAGATATTTTATTTTCAATTAAGATTTTATTGCCATTCAAAGCAATTGTATTTTTTTCCCAAAAACCAAAGCCAAAGGAATTCGAAGTTTTTTTTATTTTATTTTTTAATTTTAGTTACTAGTTTGCATGATGTTACGTAATATTAAGTCGTATAACATAATTTTTTACTCTTAAGAAATTCAAAATCGGTTTAACATTTTAAATGTTTAAAAGAAAAGCAATAAAGTTGTCAAGAAATAAAAAAAAAAGCTTGTTTTTCTAAAGGAAAAACAATAAAATTAAAGCTCCTAAAGTTTAGTATATGATTAAATTTGGAGATTTTTCTATTGGTTAACACGCATCACTTGGTCTTTTTTGTTTTTAAAAAATATTTTATTTTTGATTTTAATAAATTTATTTAACAATATAGTAAAATAGTCTAAAATAAGAAAAGAAACAAATTTTTTTTTGTATATCATTTAAATTTTAAATGAAAAATAAATTCAATTTTTTATCAATTATTTTAATCGAGATTTATTTGATTGTTAAAACTACGTCATTGCCTGTAGTAGATAGATTCACTTCGTTTCTTTCGAATACAACACTTAGTACTGAAAGCACACAAAAATCCTCGAGCTTGTCAAGCAGTAAGATTTTTTATATTTATATTAAAACCTTTTAAATGAGGTATTTTATTAATTTTTATACTTAGCTAAAGTTAACTTTAAGTCGTCACTTCACTATTGACCATAACCGATTCCAGTTATCATAATCTAAAATTTTAATCTTGTATGTATCTTTAAAGAATTAGAAAATTGTTTTAAAAGTTAACGTAAAAAAATTATAACAAAATTTATCAGTATATATTATTTGTTTTACCTAAAATAAATAAACGCAATCGATCCTTCGTGTCGACGAAATAATCGGTTGGGAAAAACATCCTCTTGTTATACATAAGGATATGTAGTGTCAAAAAATTCAAACAAGATTTACATTTAAAAAGTATCGAAAATATTTCCGAAAATTCTCAAAATTATAAAACCAAGCGTTTAAAAATTCGAATTTAGATAATGTCAAAACTGTTAACAAAATCGATGTCTGACTGTATTCAAATTGATTGTATCAAAACATGATTTCAAAAGATTTATTTTTTTAATTTCGTTGCTTAAATATTTTCAATCTAAAGTTTAGATCTGGTCTTAAATTAAAACCATAAGTTCGAGGATAGTTAAGAAAAATCAAACTATTTTTTGTAGATTTTATTAAAACTTTTAAGGTACACCAAAGCATAAACCTTAGTTTTATTTTCGGTGTTTTCGAAACCTGATTACTCTCCGTAATTATCCCATAATTATCAGCTCAAGATATTCATTTTGGAAGAAGACACTTTCGATTATAATATTTAATAATATTTGATAAAGCAACATTTTTTTTCGAGAATAAAAAAATTTTGAAAACTCAATTTCAAATTATGGCGTCTTCCAATTTTATAACTTTCCTATATTTTAACGTCTAAAGATATAACGTCAAAATTATAACAATTAGACTTATTCCTAAATTATAACTTTTAAAATTTATAACATCTAAAATTTTAACTTTCCAAAAAAATAACGTCCAATAATTAAACTTAATTAAAATTAAGAAAAGTTTTATTAAATAAGCATAAAAGTGATTGACTGACTAATAATTGACCTTTCATACTTTACTTCAATTATTGCTTCAAAGCGTTTAAAAACATTTATTAATTTATATATGATAGGGTGACTTGTAGCAATTGCACGGTTAAATTTCGAATGAAATCCTTCAACATGGTTGTTGGTCCTCGGACCGATTGTGAAAGAATGATTCCTCTTTTGGATTTGAAATGAGCCACAAATCCAAACGGCATATTCTAAATAAAATATAATTTTACTGATTCTAGCACCAAATTTTCTTAATGCGTATAAAAAAAAATTTCTTTTTCTTAAATTAATGATTATTTCTAAAATTACTGATTAAATATAAATTTTACCAAAAATATTTGTTTTGCATTAATCGAAAACAAAAATTAAAACATACAAATCTTTTGACTATAATTCCAATATTTTCGATTCGCCTGATATTTTAAGAGACCTTCTAACTAAATGTCTTCTCAAAAATTTAGGAATATTGGAATAATTCAGAAGTTAAAGAAACAATCAGATTGATTAGGAAAATAAAGAAATTTTAGTGAAAAATTAAGTAATTTTGGTGCAAGAATCAGAAATTTAAGTGATTCAATCCTAATTAGCCAATCTAAACTGTAATGAAACTGTAGAAGTTAGACGTAGTGGATTAAACATAAATATGAAAAAATGATGCAATTAATCTTAGTAATGATGAAATAATTTGGAGTTAATAAACTGGGAAGTTAAATTATTAGAAAGTTGAAAATTTGGAAAGTTTTATTTTAAGACTAATGTTGAGTAGGATAATTTTCTACAGTTAGAATTTTAGACGTTTATTTTTTAGATGTAAGAATTTAAGTGTTGAAATATTGGAAAGTTGGTTTTTGTGTATAAATCCAAATTATTTGTGGAAAACTAAGGTAAAATTTATTTTTTCCTTTTTTCTTTTTAAAATAGTTAACGTGGGGTTTTTCGTTTGGGGAACCTTAATAAAATGTACAAAAGATATTTAGTTCAAAATTAACAAAGGACGTGTAAAGTTTTATATTTACATTTAAGCCTGTCAAGCACCTAAATTATTTAAAAAATGGAAAAGTAAATTTTACCTTAGTTTTCCACAAATAATTTGAAATTGAGTTTTCAAAATTTTTTTATTCCAGAAAAAAAAATGTTGTTTTCATCAAATTTTTATTAAATATTATAAACAAAAGTGTCTTCTTCCAAAATGAATAGTTTGAGCTGAAATTTTTCATAATTACGGGGAGTAATCAGGTTTCGAAAACACCGAAAATAAAACTAAGGTTTATGCTTTGGTGAACCTTATGTACATCTAGTTAATATTTTATTTTTTGTTAAATCATTCAAATTTCTAAATTAGTTTTAAGATATGGGGTTTATTAAGATGCGTTCAAAATTTTGAAAAACTTAAACAAAATCAAAATTAGCATCAAAAGAGAAATTTTGGACAATATCATATTCTAAAAGTGCTCATAATTCAAAAAAGTTTGAATTTCCCTTACTTTTAAATACTTTAAAAAGCTAAAGTGAATTCTTAATCATCATAATTAAACAATTGTAGGAGTACTTAATTAATTTTAGTTCTTTCTGATTTTTAAGATAAAAACTTAAATTATTTAAAAAAATTCAAAA
>NTPY01000067.1:640206-669462 GCA_002922825.1 Brachionus calyciflorus
TGACTTAAAATAAGGGTTCCGAAAGGGGCATTGTAGCAAGTGTAGCGACCGGCTCTGTAAAAAGGAGTTAGCTACTAAGCGCTCGGTCGTGAGGAGAAAAAAAATAGATCCCACCCCACTATTTTTGGTCTTTTTGTCATGTTTGCAATGGTTAATCATGTATTTTAGCCTCCGTTTGAGGTCTGCTAGACTTTTTAATTTTTTTCATTCGATTAGACAAGGAAAAATATTTTTTATGAAATTTTTAAATAAAAAAATGGAAAAACGTCGGGTCTCTGTTACCTGCCAATTTTAGAAATTGTCAGTTTTACTGTTATTTATTTGTTAAAACTTAAACTAAAGAGAAATAAATAAGTGAAGTTAAAAATCGGCCTAAATCTGATGGGCCGTCGACTCCGATTTTTAACTTCCCACGCTTACTCGATCAAAACATTGGAAAATGAAAAAATTTTTTTTTTTAGAAATTTTCAAATACTGCACCGCTCCCGAATAAACGTCGTACAGGTACTCCATTCATTTTTGCTGGAGTACGCGTACGGGTAAGACGTTAATTTGGGAGCAGTGCAGTAAAAAAAAGTTATGGCTTAAGAGACTTTTTAAAAAAAGTCAAACATACCTCAAAAAGACCTCAAACGGAGGCAAAAATACATGGTAAACAATTGCTAGCATGACAAAAAGACCAAAAATGGGGGGGGGGGCGGTGTTAGCTCTTAAAATAGAAGTCAACTGGATGCTGCTTCAAGTCTAGCTAGAAATTAGGTGCCTCGTTGACTATGCCTCAAAAGTTTCCATAACGAACAAAAATAAAAGAAATTTTATAGAACTTCTTTTAATTGGCAATAATGAATCTGAATTTAAATTCCTCTAAATTGTCAAACATTTATATAAAAAAGTTGATGAAAGATGACATTCTTAATTTCATTTTTTGAAATTTTTAATTTTTTAAATTACAAAAATTCTCAAAAAAAAATTAAAAATGATTTTATCTTTCAAAGCAATTTCAAATTTTTGAAATTTTCAGACGAAACTGAAATTTTGTCACATCCGCATGTTTTCATCATTATTGAAATTATTTAATATCATAAGGTTTAGGGAACTCAAAACTTTTACGCTATCGAATTCTTTATTCATTAAGAAAAAGCACCGGATGTATTGCATTATGTGACCAGTACTGGTCACCTATTTTTTTGAGGTCTAATAGGTGACCAGTATTTGGTGACCTAATTTATGCACTGGTCACGTAAATTATATATTGGTCACATAATTTTTTTTGAAAACTCTTTTTAGACTGGTCACATAAATAATTTCTTAATCTTATGATTTTACTATTATCAAAAAAAATTATCAAGACATATTAAGAAAAATTGAATTTTAAAGTAAATTCGCTTAGAAAATATTACCTTGGTAGTGATTTTATCTCAAAAGTGTAGCTTATGTCGCTACTTATCATTACTTTAAGTAGTATCGAAGCCCTGTTAATTATTTAAATAATTATGTAGAAACTATAATTATCAGAGAAATAAAGAGTAATAAAACAAAATAAGATTGAATAACATTAAAACTTTTTATGTTTAGATTTTTTTGTAATCATTTTTTGTTTTTTATCTAAAATTTTTTACAAAACTGGTCACATAAAAAAACTATTGGTCACATAATTTTTTTGAAATTTACAAACTTTTTTTTGTTGGTCACCTATTAAAACTTAAAAAAATAGGTTAATAGGTATGGTCACATAATACAATAGACCCAAAGCACCAAAATCCATTTCTTTATATTTCTAAAAAAAACTTCGATCCTCTCTCAGTTGTTAAACGTACTTTTTTTGGATGGATAGTTTGCAGAAAAGTTGTGTTCAAGTCTCAAGTCACAAGTCCTAGCAAGACTAGGACTTTTTACAATTCAAGTTAGAAACTTGAAGTTTTTTTCTTTTCTAAATGGAAATTTCAAACTATCTTTTTTACATAAAGAAAAAAGATGTCACTTATCAAAAATCAGCACTCTATTTCTACTTATTTTGTTCAAAATAAAATATTTATATACTTCCAATTAAACTAATAAATTCAAAATTTAAGTTTTTGATTTAAAAATGTTTATTTTTTTAATGCTTCTGAAATTTCTGATAAGAAATCGTTTATTTTGAACCAAAAATTAAATTTTTTAACGTCTTCCAAAAACTTTTTCGGACTTTGCCTGACTTGAACCTTCAAAAGACTTGTAGACTCTACTCAGCTTGAAGAGTTGTTTACAAGTCTTTTTTGAGACTTGTAAGCTATTCTGGCTTACAGACATATGTGAAGTTTTACAGATAGTTTTTACTCATTGGTTTAATTCACGCATTTAGTGCCACATTAAATTTCAAAAAAATGTATTTTCCGTTTTTAAAGTGTATGCTTAAACTCTAGATTTTCAATTTTAATGCCGTATTCCCTTGAACAATATTACAAGCGGCAATTCTTCATTTAAATTAAAACATAAAATTCTCAAGTTAAATATCTTTTAGTTATTAAAAAATTTATAAAATTTAAAAATATTAAAAAGCTAATCATCATCACTTTCACTTTTTTTTATTTTGACATTCTTCATTTCATTTTCATCAATAACTACAGTAACTGGTTTACTATTCGACTTGATCCAAGTAGAAGCTGTTTGTCTATCTTGTTTTGAAATTCCAGTAAAATTTAATGTTTTCAAATTTGGCATTCTAGACAAAATAAAAAATCTAAAGGCAACTAAGTTCTCAATTGGATTTCCATGTAGTGTTAGCGATGTTAAATTCTTAAGGCGCTTCAATTTTTCAACTTCCATCAAGTTGTTTATTTTGTTGCCGTGTAAATATAAACACTTTAAGCCCTGAAAATTAAGAATTTCCTAAAAATAAAAAAAAAACAAAATTAAAATTTTTTACTATTTAAAAAATATTAGAATTAAAATTACATCTGGAATGTTTGAAAAACAATTAAAAGACAAATCGAGTGAGGATATTTGATCTGGATATAAAAATGAAAATTCGCACCATTGATATAAGCCAGGAATTTCTTTTAATGCATTATAGCCTAATTTTAAAGAGAGACTGGCGTATTTTCCATCAATTTTTTTCGGTGCTTTTTTATTGACCAATCTTGGCGTTGATTCATTTATCTCTTAACAAAAAAAAGATTTAGTCTCTTTTATACTTTGTTAAAGAAAATTTTTTTTCGAATTCAAAAATATGTAGAAAACCATGAAAAGAAATAAAATTTAAAAACCTTCGATATGCATTAAATCTTTGAATGAAAAATCTATTGGATCGAGTATTTCAGCTTTTGAATCTATTTTAGATCTAGCTTGGATTTGACTTTCTTTGGTTAGTTTTTTGGTCAAGTCAGCCATTTTACGCAAAATTAATTATTAAGTAAAAAATTAAAACAAAAATTATTTTTAAAAAATAATAATATGAAAATTTAATATTATAAAACATGTTGCTAAGTAACAGTTTTTTGAGTTAACAAGTTTTTGAAGCTTAAGATAGGTATTCCTAAATTTTAAGGATTATTTCGTTTTTCTTAAGTAAACAGTCAAAATTGTATTCAATTAGAGTTTAGCAAAAAAGGATCTGATAATTGCAGACATTTTTGTTAACGTAAATTTACAAAATTAATGAAAAAGCAGTAAATTTGTTTCCGCGTTATTCTTACTTATGCCAACTTGTCAAAAAATATCAAATCTTTTATTATCAACTTTTTGACAGTCTGTTTAAGGCGTTGTTTGACTCTAGAAGGTCCGATTTGTTTATACCTTTAAGGCACAAACAAGTTTTTTTACCTATAAATCACATACAGCTACTGTAAAACCATGCTTATAAGCTAAAGCTTTTAAGGGTCTTCTGGAGTAGGGGTCTAAAAAACGCCTAGCAAAATTTTTAATTTAAAAAAAAGGCTTTAATTTTTTATTTAATATTGTTATATATTATCTAAATTAAAAAGTAACTCTCTTTAACAAAGAACAAAGATTACAAAAAAAAATTTTAGAATAATTTTAAACGTCTTTTCTTATTTAAAGCAAATGTTTCAAGTATTTGATTTTTAGTGTTGTAAATCGAACATTCAAATATCAAGGGCTATTTTGGGTTTGAGGGAATAATAAATAATGATATGTTTAAAGTATCCAAATTTTAAAGCCCTTGCTCTAAGCTCTTTAATGACACCAAGAATGGTTCAACTTGATTGATCAATCTTTTTTAAATTCGGTTTGTTCAAAAAATATTTGAATTGATATTTTAATTTGAATCCGAACAAACCGAATTAAAAAAGGAACGATCAATCAAGTTGAACTTATGTCAAGCCTTTAAATATATTTTTAGTCTTAAAGAAGAAAATGATCTTTGCGAATTTGCATTTGATATCGGAAACTTAAATAAATTCTTTATAGAATTGTAATATTAGGTAACATTTTGTCTACATTCGAATTTATTAAAAAAACTATAATTCATAAAATATCAACTTTAAATTTCTTTTTTTTTTTTACATTCTACACATGCGACTTCATTAGCCATGAGGATTTAGAGGAAGAGTTGGCAATTTTTCAAAAAGAAGAGGCATCCGAGAGTCAAAAAAAAATTCAAAAAAAATTATTTTAACCGCTATTTTTAGCTCTTTTGTATTATTTAAAAATTATTTTGAAATTTTTTTTTTGACTCTTTAAGGCTCCCTTTTTTTGAAAACTTACCAGTTGCGCTTCTAAATAATTTTAGAATTTTCAAGTTTTAATAGAAGTAAAAACCTTAATTTTCAAGTTTTGATTGTCATTTGATCTAAAGCTTGTAATTTTTACAATCGAAAAGGTTAAAATAAAACATCAAGTCAAAAACTCGTTTTTTCCTTTAAGTATAGTTCTTTGAAGTGTTCAAGACGATGTTTGATGCTTAAGCCATAAATTCTAATACTCTTAAATACATATTTAAGAAAAAAAAATTTGTTTAAACCTGCTCTGGAGCTTTTTAAGACGTTTTAAGAGATTGTCCATTTAATGTATAAGACCGACTTAACCCTTTGAGTCCCAGGGTTGAACTACGATAGTTACGAATAAACCAAACATGTTTTCTAGAAAATTCTGGGGCATAGATGACGAATCTGAAGTCGAAATGATACTTAATTTACCGCCACACCTACTGTTCTTGTTCTAATGCTCCATAAAAGCATACCAATATTCTATCTACAAAAACAAGGTCAAAAAATTATTTTTAGAAAAAAACGACTCCATTTTCGAATTCTATGACAAAAATTATCCCTAATTTGATTATGATTTGAGTTTTAGCAATAATCATACCCCTAGGCCATTAAAACGTCTAAAAAAGGCAAAAAAACGGTTTTTTGAGAGTAAAGCACCAAAAAATATTAAAAAGCTACGAACAAACCTAGTTTCTTAGTAATTTTGATGCGTAGATTACGATTTTGGCATAATCTTGTTTGGTTTGTCGACTATTTCATGAGATCTCGAAAATGGCCTAATTTTAGCCTTAATTTAAAAGCTTATTTCTATCGAAACTTGCCATTTCGACTTCAGATTCGTCATATATGCCCCAGAGTTTACTAGAAAACATGTTTGGTTTATTCGTAACTATCGTAGTTCAACCCTGGGACTCAAAGGGTTAAGATATGTTTAAAAACAACTCAACACAACTTACTTCAGAAAATTAATTCAATTATTAATAAATGTTAAATTAATTTTACCAAATAAAAAAAACATGAATGTGTTCAGAAATATATTTTTGAAAAATTTCAAGTAAATTATTTGGTAAATTTACGTAAAATTAATTGCCAACATTCTTAAATATTAAAAAAATTTAAATTTAACCATAATTTATGTGAAATTTAGTAGGATAAAAATATGGGAATGCAACAAAATGTTTAAAGAAAACATTCTTTAAAATAAGCACTTTTTATTAAATTGCAAAAATTCCCGAGATAAATTTAAAAATAAAATTTGTTAAGTAAAAGAATTATTAATTTATTTGAGATCTTAATTGAGATGTTTGACTTCTTAATGAATTAAAATGATCATAATATTGTATGATTGTATCCTCAGGTGTATAATTAGCATTTGGTGCTTTCCTTTTGACATAATTAGACAACATTTCATAGCTATTACTCAAACCTAGATGACTTTCAACAAATTCAATGATAACACCATAAGCATCATTATTATTACTTGCACAATATGATATTTCTACTAAAAGTCCTCTATTCGAACTATTTTGCGTTATTGTTCCTATTTTAATTTGAAAATCTCCTAGTTTAAAAGCACTACCAATTAGGTCTAGCTGTAAAGCCTTTTTTTCACCGTCTAGAATTCTTCTTTGTAATGAAGCTAGTCCGATGTCACCTGTCAAAACTTTAATTTCTTGTTGTGGAGTGGAGGGCTCAATTAGGGAAAAACATGTCGAAGAATAGTCCGAATGTAAATATTGATGTATAGCTGTTTGATTAGTCGCTTGGAAAACAACAGCTTGTACTTGAAATTGATTGAGCTGTCTAGGTTTTAATGCTTGTATTCTTTTTTCTAAAGTTTCTCTAAACTGCGGAATTTGATCAATTGCAATCGAAATTTTAAACACGTAAGTTATGGGCATTTCTCTAACAAAATAAATCCTATGATTTAAACAATTTTTATTATTTGATTCAAGATGTTTTATTTTAAGCCTTATCAATGGCCTTAAGAAAAAAAAAAGGAATTCACTGGATTATGCCAAAAAATAATTCAAAAAATATATTTTTTTTTTATTTAAATAAAATATTTATTCTAAGAAAAGAAAATATAAGAATTTAAATGAATTTAGAAAGCTCGTTTAAAATTAAGTAACAAAAAAGATTTACTTTTTTTTTTAATATTTTTAAATTTTAAAAAGCAAAAATTTTATAATCTAGAAGTTTTGTTCGTAAATGTGTTTTTATTTTTTTTCCGAATTCTAATTTATCTATGTACAAAATCAAATAAGTGAATTTGATTTCTGTTTAAAAGTCGAAATTTTGCATACTTTTTTGGTTTTTATCTAATTCGCAAATTACCAAATTGTCTCTCCAAAGCCTTATGAAATTTAAAAAAATTTAATTTTTTTTTCTCTAATTTAAATTTGAATTTTAAATTACGTTTAAGTCCCATACGACAATATTGCCATCTAAACTACTCGTGCTAATTTGTGATACTTTGTTACCATCTCCTTTGTATATATTAATATCTCTTTAGAGAGAAAAATTATCTTACTTTTGTAATTTGAAAAAATAAATAAAAAACTTTACTTGATTGAATTTTGATGAATTGAATTAAGGGTATTATTGGCAGCTTGATCCATATTTAATCGTTCTCTATTACCGAATATATCTTTTGCAGTTGCTACACTAAAAATTAAAATTTTTTTTTCAATTTCTTTTTAAGAAAATTAGTTAAGATTAAAATATTAATTTTTAACAATTCAAAAAAAATTCGGGTCTACCTTTTCAACACAAAAAAATAACCATTTAACACAATTTCAAAACGCTCAGCACAAAATGATTTCTTCTCAGCACAAAAATTAAAATTTGAAAAAAATACTTTTAGCACAAAAATTAAAAATGAAAAAAATGCATTCAACACAAAAAATTATTTTGAAAAAAAAACATTAAACACAAAAATCTCTTTGGACAGCATGGAAAGCTTACTCTTCTCCTCCAGGTTATGCTTGTCTCAACTCTCCTATCCAATCTTTCAATGCAACATTAAAGAGTGACTTTATTTACAGGAGAAAATTGCGCGTTCATGCTTTTTTAAATGGCTTGATGGGAAAATTTTTAAAAAATTTATTCAAGAAATGTTATAAAGTTGAGCTTAACAGTAAGAAATGTTCTTGCAAATTTTTCATTAAATTAGGATATTGTGCACATTTATTGGCATTAAAAGAAATGTTTAAAAAAAAAGGACCAATTTGTCAATAAACCTAAAAGAGGTAGAGCAAAAAATGCGGAAAAATGGTTTTCTAGAGACTATTTTTTTTTAATTTCTTTTCCTTAAGCTTCGAAATTTACTTTATTTACCTAACTTCAACTTTAGATTTCATTAATTTAAAAAACAAATTTAAAATTAATAAACAATTTATTTTATTATAAATATTTTTGTGTTGAAAAAAAATTTCCTTTAAGAATTATTTTCAAACACAATTTTTTTGTGTAAAATGTTTTTTTTTAATGGGTCTACCTAATCACCACATTCAAAAGACGTTTCAACACACTCGCTAAAACTTTGTAACACACTTCCTTATTATCACACTTAAAAAACTTTTAAACACACCTTTCGCCACAAAGAAAATAAAAAAATTTCAAAAAAATTGAATTTTTAAAAATTTTCCTGAAATTTTTTTACTTAAAAACTGAAACTTAATAGTACTGATTGGAAAGCCTTTAATTAGTGTCTTAAGACAAATAAGACATTAACTTCTCATTTTTCTTATTTAAATAACTCTAAATGATGATGCTCAGTCGAATCACGAATGATTTTCTCTAAATCAATAAGATTAGCGAGTTTTTAACTTGAAGATTTTAATATTTTATTCTCAATGCTAATACAATTTATTGCCGTTCGAACCTGGTGTATATGAAAGACAAATATTTTTTTTTTGAAAATTAAAAAAATATAATTTATTGATGTGCTGAAAAGATTTTGAAGGGTGATAATAAGGAGGCGTGTTTCAAAGTTTTAATAAGTGTGTTGAAACGTCTTTTGAGTGTGCTGAAACAATTATCCCTTTTTTTAATATAATTTTTTGTGCTGAGAAGAAATCGAATTGTGTTGAATGTTTTTTTCATTGTGCTAATCAGAAATTGATTGTGCTGAAATAATATTCCCAAAAAATTCTCTTCTATATTTATTTAGTGTTAATCTTGCCCTTGGAAGGTAAGATCAAAACATTAAAGATAACATTATAACAACGTGCATGCATTTTGTAATTCAAAATTATAACTTGATGAAACTCTAAATTTTTAAGCGATAAATACTGATATGCTTTTTAATTTTGGTAAATAGCTGGCCAAGGCCAAAAAATAATTTCATGTTTTTAAACATTCTTTAAACCGCTCCAAAACTATTCAATTACAGTGTTTCAGAAATGATTTGACCTCTCACTATGAAAAACATGTGTACATAAATTTTAAAAATAGTGTGAGTTCTATTCTTACACTAAAACTTTAAACATTTTTTTACAGTGCTTTGAAGCAAGTAGTAACAAAAAATGTTTTAAGCGCTTTTAACAATAATATATATAAAATTATAATATTGTATAAAATAACTGAGTTCTTGGGCAACTTGGAAAAATCTGAGCTCATCTTATCGTCTACTTAATTCATAATTTTAGGATACTGGATTTACTTATTCTTAGCTTTTTGAACTCGTTTTTTTCTAGAGCGCATAAAAATGCTGTTTAAAAATTCTTAAATACAAAATACATTAGCTTAAACGTTGAAAAGATCGAGTAAAATTGATTGTTTTTTTTGGCAATAATTTTTTTAATTCTAGTTAATGGGTTTCTTAATGAAATAAAGATTTTAATTTTGCAATTATTCGAAAAATTTATTTTTTAGAAGGACCAGAACAACTTTGATAATTATTTGATAATGTTTGCAATGTAAATAGATTAGGAAAGGTTCTATGAAGTTACATAATTCTATGTCAATTTAATGTCATATACTTAAACTTAATAAAGTAGAAAACTTTTAATCAGAGTCTCTTTTTTATTTCGTGCTTATATAAATTACCAGAAAAATAGCCAGCCCTTCAATTTTTAAGAACGTTTTAAAAATGTCTAAAAATTAAACCCTGGTAGTAGCAAATTAATTTCGCCTTAACCACTTATTCGGCTAAAATTATTTTGGAGATTATATTCAATTAGGCCATTATTAAGTCGATTTTTGAGACTTATTTGAAAAATTCACCAAGTAAACTTATAAATAAAACCTCGGATTATACTGCCTAATTAAAATTAATTTCATGAATTAGATTAAAATGTTTAATATATAAAGTACCTGCTAGTTTGCTTTGTCGGAGAAACTTCCAACTTTTCTAAAATAGAAATTTTATTGCCACTTAAACCAAATACAACTGGAAAACAGTCATGTCCCTTTTTAAAAAAATCAAAATTAAATTTTTTCTTAGTAACAAAAAAAAATTCTTATTAAGATATTTACAGCAGCGATAAAGCTTGTATTTGAAATGAATCTCATGGTTAAAAATGGTAAAAATGGAGTTCTAAGGCTTAATAACTCTTGTGGATTTCGCGATGAGTCGACCATGTAAACAGTCGAATCATGAGCCACAAACGCTAAAATATTTCCATCGAAACTAAATGCACATGAATATACCCATCCGTTATTAGAAGCCGAAAATTCAGCAATACATTCAGAAGCTTTAATAGTCGTTGCCCAATTTGATGTTTGAGTCAAAGGACCATCTACTTCAGATATATAAGCACCAAATATTCTACACTTGAAATCAGTACCACCAGCTGCTATTAAAGCATTATTTGGATGCCAATCAAGACATAAAGTTGTTGATTTTATTTGTTTTTTAATGTGTTTAGAAACCCAAAAAAGTTGATTGGGCTCAAAATAACAAACACAAATACATCTATTACCGCATCCGACAGCAAATTTTTTTTCTAAAAAGATCATTTAAAATATTTGAATTTTTGGAAAGTTTTTTTTTCCCTATTTTTACCATTAGGACTCCATTTGACACAAGTAGCAGCTCTGTTTATTCTCAGGACAACTAATTCTGGTTTCCATTGACGCCCATCATGACTCCAAACATAAGCATTTTTATCTGATCCACACGTAACTATTCGATTAGTTTGAGGCGCCCAATCAATACTCAATACTCTGGCCGAGTGGTCTGTTAGAGTTTGAGTTAAACTCCATGAATTGCCCGATTTGGAATAAATATAAACTTCTTTTGAGTTTAAAGAAACGGCAATTTCTGACAAGGCAAACAATTAATAAGAAAATAAAACAGAGTTTGATTTTAAAATTTAATTTTTACGTGTTCTGTCTCTGTTCCAAGCATGGCAAGAAATACTAGAGTTGATGTTTAAATTTAATATTTCAGTCATTAGGGGAATGTATCTAAAAATTCACAAATTTTATGTAGGAAAAAGAACAATTTTTTAGGATAAGAAATTATTAATAGTGGCAAGCTAATTTTTTTTATTTTTGATGATTGAATCATGCGCTCAATTAAAATTTAACAAACAAAAAAATTTGGAATAAGATGAAAATTTATGCATTTTTAAATAATATTTTCATTTTATTTTGAATAGTTTTTGCCTTTATCTTGTATAATTTTGGTAAAGTCATCTAATTTTCATTTGATGTTTTGCTCTTAAGTTTATTTTCTCTCTCTTTATTTGTTAAAGAAATTAGTTATCTATATTATTTTGTTTTTTCTTTTAAAGTTTTGAAATTTTTAACATCAATAAATTATGTTTAACATTAATAAAATATGAAAAAAAATTTTTTTTTTCTTTGAATTTTGAAATTAATTTAACAATTGTTGAATTCAATGAATCACCCAGAGTTAGGACCTCTTTATTTGAAACTTAAATTAATAAAAAATCTAGCCTTTTAAATTATTCAAAAATTTTTATAGTTTTGATAATTTAAATAGTTTTAAATTGTAAAATAAAATTTTGGGTATTAAGGGGTGTATTCTTAAACAAAGTAATACGGTAGTTCTATACGGCTCTTCTTTAGATTCACACAGGCTTCTAATTCTTAAATTTAAAAATTTTAATTTTACAATTTGACATTAAAAGCTAATATTTCAAAATTTAAACTTATAAATTAATAATAAATTTAACTGGTGATCAAATTGAAAATGGATCCTCTCTGACTAAATGTCACTATTAATTATGTATTTTTACTAAGAAAAAAATTGGGAAAAAAAGAAATTGGAAACTGACATCTTAAAAGCCAGAGTAAAAAATTACTTTCAAATCTACCAACTTAATTTTTTTCAAATAAATTAGCTACATCTTAAAGTTGCTTAATATCCATTGATGGTAGTTTACTCGGCATATACTTATCCAAGTCAACTAACAATATTATGTCATAAACATGCATGTTTCGGATATTAAATCCTGATCAGTTAAACTGGTGCCAAAAAGCGATCAATTCGTACTACCATAAATTTCTGAATTTTATTTTTGATTAAAATTTGGAAAAGAAAAAAATGTTAGAATACTTTGAAAACTAATTTTAGGGAATGACTTAAAAAACTGCGGTATCATAAAATTCTGGATCAAAAAAAAAATTTTAATTTTAGTAGAAACTTTTCATGAAAATATTGAAAAAATTATTTTTTTCACAGGAATTAGAAGATTTTTTTTTCTTTTCGAAAAATAATTCGTTTTCAACATCCTATTAAATAACTTTTTTAAAATTTTAGTAAAAGTTTATTATGATACCGCAGTTTTTTAAGTCATTCCCTAAAATTAGTTTTCCAAGTATTCCAACATTTTTTTCTTGCACCGTATCAATTTAGCAAGGTAAAAAATAGCCAGGTTAATTTAGCAATATTAAATATTTTGAATTGATTCGCTCCCTTTTTTTCTTTTCCAAATTTTAATCAAAAATAAAAATAAATTTTCAGAAATTTATGATAGTAAAGTACGAATACGGTACGAAACAATTTTAATAGAATCAATATTAATAAAATATAATAGTGTAGAAATTGGTTAAAAATTTTCTCAAGGTGTTAAAAATAATTAGTTCAGTTCTATTAAAAGTAAAATATTCTATATTTAAAAAAAAACTATTTTTATTAAAGAAAAAAATAAATAGATTGTTGTGATATTTTAATTTTCGAAAGAAAAAATATATTTTTAAAAGAAAATTTTAATTTTAACTCGATTGAATTTGTTGTTGTTGTGATTGATTATTAATTTGCTTAACTGATATATTGTATTTCATTAATAATGATCTTAAAACAACCGATTTAGTTCGTTTTTGATATTCTCGGCCCATTTCTAGAGACTTTTCAAACGTAAAAGAACGCTGATTAACATCTTTGGCGTATAAAATTTTATTCTGTGAGTCTATTCTCGCTTGAATTTGACCATCTAGTATCAAATTAATCAATTCTTCTTCAAGTGCATTTGTCGTTGTATTAAATGCCAATGACATTTTATTCAAATCAGCTGATTTATATGGATTAAAATACTGTCTTAAAGCACGATGTCTTATCCAAGCGTATAGCGTATTGACGTGAGGAGATAGATGCATGTCTAATAGCAAATGATCCTTCATTTGATCCATTAATTTGAGACATATGGCGTACTTAGACTCGTTAAATTTGAATAGAATATCACGAATTTGTGGCTCAAGTTCTAAAAATGATTTAAATGCACTCGATTGAATCACATGGGTTTGTAATTCACGTCGATCATAAGTAGCCAATGCACACAATGTACCATAAATAGCTACATTATTTGGTGTTATTACCTTAAAGAATTAAAATTTTCATTAAATAATTAGAATATTTTAAGAGAAATTTATTGTTTATTTTTTATGGTTTAAGAATTTTTCGTAAAAAAAAAATTTCAACAAAAGACATAAATTTTAATGAAATTTTTTCCCTAATTCTAATGAAAATTTGGTTTTCAATTTTTATTGATTTTCGTTCGTTATTAAATACTAAATCTCTAAAAAATAGTTAAAAATAAAAAATTCCTTAGGATTTGATCCGGAAAGATTTACTGAAAAGCTACCAAGTTTTATTGACATTTAAATTTCATAAAATAGTTTTTAGAACTACAAGATTTTAATTCATAACTTTTAGTAGTGATGGAAAATTTTTGTGTTATTGATAAAAGCGATTTTGAGACAAATTAATCTTATTTCTAAATTTAATAGCCAGTAAAAGTTGATTTTAAAAACTAAATTTAAATACTTAAATAAAAATTAAATAATAAAAATAGAAATTCTTGTTGATTTGCTCATGCTCAAAATTTATTTTCTTAATAACTTTTGGATGGAAATAGATTTTTAAGTTATGCAAAGTGCTAAATTATCCAACAAACATGCTGAATTTTATTTAAAACTCTGCAAATACTATGCAAATTATTACAAAATGCAGTAAATGTAAAAATATTGAAATCTAATGTTGAATTAAATTGCACAGACTTAGTCGATTAAAATCGACTTTTAAGATTTACTATTCGACTAAAATCGACTCTCAAGATTTTTAAATCGACTGTCAGAAAAGTCGACTAGTCGGAAATAAAGTCGACTTTTTAAGAGTCGACTTACAACACTACTTTTTTTTAAAATATCCCCAAAATAACAGTAATTTAAAAATTCATTCGATAATAACCGATATCTGAGTTTAGATACGATTTATCTATATCGAATCATCACTGTTTTTTATTTTAATGTAAACAATAAAACTCCCATAAATTAAGACTTGATCAAGAGGAAAAGTAAGCTCATGATTTTTTAATATGAAAGCTAAAAATTACTTCATAATAGTTGAAATTTTCAAAATTGGCACTCAAAAAACATTTAGCAGCTGACTTATAACGTTTAGAATTTAATTCAGCAAGACCAGCGGCACATTTAACCTTACACAAAGCACTCAAATCCTCTTTATTAGCACTCGTATTGTCACCATTGAAACCCATAGCTTCCAAAGTAGTTTCAACTTTAGTCACATAGCTTAATACATTTGACCAATTTTGCATAAAAACACTCACTCTAATTACATTTTGACATAAATTAATAATACTCTTAGAATTAGCACAATAGTCTCTTGATCTACAATAACATTTTAAAGCATTTGTCAAATCGCCCATGTCCATAAAATGATCAGCCAAATCCTCTTGACCCCTACGAATACAATCTTTAAATGAAAGTGATTTGGCTGATTTTAAATCAGTATCTAATTTTTCGAGTTTAAGAGCTGATTTTTTATTTGTTGTTTCGACCCAGTTCGAGTCATACGATGGAATAGAAACAGACGATTGAGATTGTTTATTGAAGGCATCAGATAGCTGTTTGTGTAATGATATGTATAATTGTGTGTTATAAGTCTCTTGAACGTAGTTAAGCGCTAGTTTAAGAGCGTCTATTCTAAGTGAGGGACAATGCTCGGCGAGAAATACTAAACGGTTAATACGCATGAGACCAGTGTAACCGGAAACATACATGTCTAAATCAATTAATGAATTTGTAATTTCAAAGTTAGGGTTGTAAGGTTGTGTTAAGGTTGATGGACCCGATTGGATTGATGACGTATTCATTCCACTTAAATTGTTGTCATTTTCATTCTCCATTTCGGTGTCGTCTATAGACACCACTAGATTGTTTACCAAATCACCGTGCATTTTTTTGCTAAATTAAAGAATTTTTTTTTAATTTCAAATTTTGTTGAAAATTAAATTTATTTTTTGAATCAAATTTACCGGAAAATTGCATTTATATTTTAACATTATTCTAAAATATTTTTTGAAGTATGAGATTTATTTAAGATATCAATTATGAAGTTCAAACTTGATAAAAAATGAGGAAAATCTAAATTTGGAATTTCAGAAATTAAGTTGCTGACTTTTACAGAATAAGAAGATTTAAAAATTTCAAAAATGTAATCCTAGAGTTGAGATGTTACAAGCATTTAGTAATAGTAATCACAAGACTTGACTTTCCGAATTTATAAGTAAAAAGGAAAAATGAAATTTATTTAAAAAAAATTAAGTCATTCAATTTTTAATATTTTCTCTTGAAAACCATTTCATTATAATAGGTTTATTGAAAACAATTACCATGTGAATTTCTAGCGATGAAATTATTCTTGGGGAAAAATTACTGACGATTTTATTACATGAAGATTTTTTTTAGATTATTTCCAGTTAAAAAGTACAGTGCTGATATGATATTTGGATTATACGGTTTAAGGTTAGTACTTTACGGCTCAAGGACAAGAATTATTGATATTTTTGGTTCTGCATTTTCATATTCAAGAATTTTCCTATAAAGATTATTAAAAAGGGACGTGTGACATAATCTCGAATTTAAATTTAATCCTTAATTCTCGAAAATAAAAATTCGAAATTAAACTTTATAGCCACCTTTTTAGACCTTTGAATTTCACATGTTACTTAGAGATTTTTACCTTTCGAGATTTTAATTTTTCGAGATTGTGTCCATTCCCCTTAAAAAGCTAAGGCGATTTTTTCACAATAAAAAAAAAAATCAAAAGTATTTTAAAAAATATTTATTGGTAAATACAAGTTGGATAAATAAAATTTAGAAAAATTGTTTTTATTTATAAATAAATTACTAGAATAAAATTTTACAAAATTGAAAAATTTATAAATGTTGATTTTAAAATTTCTTTTTTTTTTCAAATAAATAATTACAATTTTTTAGTTAAGATCATATCATGTAAAATAGATTGGAATTTTTGATTTTTAATTTCGTTATTAAGCCATTCATTTAGATCTAAACTAGATGCCAAACGATACAAACATCCTATATCTTTGCAGCATTTTAATAGTTTTTTCATGTTTTCTTTTGATTGTTGACTAACATCGTTTGTCTCTGAAGCCCACAATTTATATCTATTAGCCACTTCTTCAATTGTATTTAAGTTAATTTGTAAATAACCCTTGAAGTCTTGAAAGAATTTTTCATTGTTATTAACGATAAATTGATTAAACAAGGCTAATGGTAAATCCGATTTTCTATCATAAGCTTCACATACTATAAATGTTTCCCAAAAGTTTCCATGACTAGTCAAAAATTTTGTTACTCCTGATTGATTTAAATTAAGAATTACTAAACCACTTGACAAAAAATGAATTTGTAGAGCAATTAAACGAGCTTTTTTAATACAACTTTCAGCTTGTTTAACACAATCCTCCTTTTGTGCAAAAAATAAAAATTTTTAATACAACAAAAAAATTAATAAAATTACCCACTTTCATAAAACTCTGTGCTGCATCGCTAAAATATGCTAAAATTGACTGGAGATCAGTTAATATTTCAGATGTATTTTCTAAAAAAAAAAATTTACATCAAGTTGACTCAATTTTTTTTTTCAATGATAAATAAATACCTAATTTCTTGTGTTCGAAGAGTTTAAGTTGTTCATATGCTGCTTCTTCGAGCATTTTAGCTATTTCTCTATGCATCGTAAAATGTAGAGTGATCATAGTGTAGGTTTCATGATCATTTGGATGATAGCGCTTTAAGTAATTTAATAATGCTAATCTTAATTTACTGTCCTTTTATAAGAAAAATAAATATGTTTATTTAAATTGTAAAAAAAAATTTATAAGCTTTGATTTTACTTTTCCGTTTCCTTTGCCAAAAAGCATATCAAATTGGTTATTATTCCATAAAAAGTCCATAATATAAGTCATTTCATTATAATGGCCAATACCAGTCAATAACCGAATCTTAAAACAAAATAAAAACAATTTTTTTTAAAAGTTTATAAGTGAGTCGATTTTTTCCAAATTAAATAATGAGGGCTCATGAACGTTTGCGTTAAATTTTTCAGATCTTTTCATGAGATTTCAAATTCTTACATAAATTTATAGAGCATTTAATAAGCTTTCGTTACGATTTATAAAATTGATCAAATTTTAAAATTTATAAAAAATTTAAAATTTATTTTTTTAAAAATAATATTTTTGTAATTAGATAATTTAATTTCTAAAAGTTTATTTTAAAAGTAATCCTGATTTTTCAAGAATTTATTTTTTAATTTAAATAATTCTTAATTGTATTTTTAGGGCTTGATAATTTTTAAAATCTTTACGAAAACTTATGAGATGCTTTGAAAACTCCTGAGGATTTGAAACCACATGAAAAGATCTGAAAAATTATAAAAACATTTGAAAAAGCATGAAAATTTTTGAAAGTCGATGAAACGATTAATACATTTATATTTGGAACACCTTAACAACCATGATAGTAGTTGCCTTAGAATACATAATGATTTTATTTGCCGAATTCTACATAAGAAAATTTTGGTCTAATCGGTTAGGTGAACTATGGTTCAACTTTTGTGTGAACAAATCTTGTTCTCGGGTTTGATAAACAACTGGTTCACCTGATCTCTTTGTTCGACAAAAGGTGAACTGAATTTAGATTACAGTACTGATTTGTCACTATGTTTTCACCAGATTTCTCATGAATTCCCCGGAATTTCGGTGAATTCACGAGAATTTGGGAAATTCACCGGAATTCTTCGAAAAAAAAAATCGTGAATTTACTAGATTTCCAGTGAATTCACCGGAATTCCCTGAAATTCCAGTAAATTTCCCGGAATTCGAAAAGGCCAAAAAAAAAATTCGTTTTTTAATGTTTTTCCCTCCATATTAGTTAAAAAAAAATTTTCTTTGAAATAAATATTATGGAAATTAATTCTCCGAAATTTAGCGATTTCTTTTCCATAATATTTATTTCAAAGAAAATTTTTTTTTAACTCAAAGAGGCTCAAATAAGACCTCCAATAAAGGCTAAACCCAAGTGGCCATGTCGTTATTTTGAAGATTTCGATGTGTTTGAAAAAGGCTTCTGAGCGAATGGCTTTTATTTTATTGAGTAAATAGTATAATTTTTAATGGATAATTTAAAGATTTATTTTCATTAAAATGCAAAAAAGATTATTTTAGTTAAAGGCCAATGCCCCATAAATTCGTATTTTTTAAATATTTATTTTTAAATATTATTTAATAAAGGATCAAAGAGCAATATATAGAGGAAATTAACTAAAAATTCATAAAAAATCAAAAAATTTCTTAAAAAATTTACAAAAAAAATTTAATTTTTTCAATTTTGTAATATATTAACACATCTTATTCGATATTTAAAAAAATACATAAATATTTTTTCAATTGTTCTCAAGAAAAAAAAATTTTTTTCAAAAAACTGGCTCGATAATTTTTTTCAAAATTTAATTCTCTACATTTTAATACCAAATACTTAGTTCCAGAGTTACGTCTAGTAGGAGATCATTAAAATAGTTTGAATGGAACAGCTAAAAACCTATTTTTTGAGGCTTTTTTTGACCTGAATTAACCTTATGGCTGAAAATTTATTCCCTTATGTAACTTTAGACGCTGAATCAGGAAAAACAAAAAAAAAAGTAATATATAGCTATAAAAACAGCCAAAAGTTAAAACAATTGAAAATTAGGTCCTTTTGTTTGAACCAATGAACAATATTAAGATGATTTTTTTTTTTTTTTTTGCAACTTTTCTAAGATAAAAAAACATGATGAAAAACATGGTGTAATTTGTTTTTGCAAAAAATAAATATTTAAAAAATACGAATTTATGGGGCATTGGCCTTTACTCAATTAACCAAACAATTATAAAGCTGCTAATATTTAAGAAGAAAAAATATCATTGAAAATTAATTTTTAAAAACTCAAATTTAAAAAATCAATTTGAACTTTAAAATTAAAAAATAAAAAAAGCTTACCATCAAGTCAAATTCACCAGCTTTTTGAAGTTTATAAGCACATGTTTTACAAGTTTGAAGAACATTTGAAATTCCTTCCATTGAGCATGATTGTGTAAAGCAATCATGTGACCTAATAATCAATTCAGTTAAAATACAAAAATCCTCATTTGACTTTGCGTTCATTAATAATTGTCGACTTTTTTCCAAAAGTTTGCCAGCAAATAAATTGATATTTTGGTCAAAAATTTTAATAAGCCTTGAAAATTGTTTGTTATCCAAAGGATCGAACATTAAATTCGAATTTAAATCCCTGCTATTTTTGAGATTAAGTAAAAATTCATTAAGAATAAAATCAGCTAGCGTATTCATGTTTAAATCATAAGTTTTAACAAATTCTTTAGCTATGGTAAATCTATCGGAATATTGAGAATAGAGTAGATTTTTGAAAAGTATCCATTGATTTTCTTGCAAGAGTTTTGAGTAAGGCATTTGCAAAATTTCATTTGACAATTGAAAATCAAGTTTTATACGCTTAGAAAATTTATTTCCATAATTACATAAACCAACTAGTTTCTCAAGAAATTCAACTCGATCTTTAATTGTTTCGTTTGACTCATTTGGACGAGAAAGAGAACGTAGAACATTTGTTAAGCGTGTTGTTTTGAAAGAGGTTGTGTCTATTGATCGATTGCTATAGTCCAAATCATCTGGTTTGAGCATTTCCAAACAGATATAAATCATGTTCTAAAAGTAAATTCTTAGATATTATAATTTTTTTAAAGTAAAATGAAATGTGAAGCAATCAACCAGTATCTGATTGTATAGAATTCCGAGTGTTTATTGTTACACAATGAGATATAAAACAGACATTATCATGTTTGAATCTTTTGGAAAATAAATTTGTAACCTAAAACACTGGCTTTTTTTTTAAAAATGAGTAATTAAATATTTGATTTAACAGATAATGTCGTAAAAAGATTTCCAATTAGAAAATCCTACCGTAATCCCTCGATAGTTATACCGTGATACAAATCTGGAGTTTCGATTTCGTACCCAGTGATTTTATAACTTAAATGTATTTACAGACCTTTCAGCTTCAAAAAAGGGGTTGGTACAATTTTGGAAGTTTTCTAATTTATACCGGTACTACTATCGAGGGTTTACGGTATGTTTAAAATTTTTTTCAGCACTAAGTCGATCTATATGGTGATCCACATAATACGTTAATACACAATTAATTTAATAAAATTTTAATTTTTTTTTCAAAAATATTTAAAGAACTTCTTCTGGCGAAACCTTTGAAATTACCTTAAGGTACTGTGGATACCGTCAAAAACATACCAACTTTTATTTTCAATATTTTTTTTGTTGTAATTTTAAGAAAAACAAAATTTTAAACTTACTAATAATATTCTAAAATCTTGATTAAAATATTTGAAATGTTTAGCAATAACATAAGCTTGAGCTAATTTTCCAATGTCAACCAAATTGTACAATAAAATGTTTAAAGCATCTTTTTCCTATAAAAATGAAAAAAATAATTATTTATCCATATTTTAGTACTTTCAAAAATGCTTACTTGTTCATTTAAAGTCAAATTAACTTCACTAAAATCATTAACTCGTCCTTCTTTCATTATATATTCAACCAACTCTTTAACAGGATCTTGGTTCAAACGACCAAAAAGCAACATTTTCTTGAATACCTCCCTAATCTTATGAGTTTCATTTTTTTTCTTGTGCTCGACTACAAAATGAAATAATAATAATCTTAAATTTGTACTTGTCTCATTATCATTTGGAACTAGTTGACAAATTAAATTTAATAAAACTATTCTCTCTAACATTAAATTGGACCTTGAATTTTGAAATTTTAAAAAGTCTATAAAGTCCGAGTCTTTGATACCAATTTTTTGCAATTGAATATGAGCATTTTTCCAAAATTCTAAAATTTCTTCGAAATCGTTATTTAGCCGAATTAATTCAATTTGATTTCCAATACGAGCTAAATGTATTCGATCTTTACTTATGTCACAATAATCAGCAAGTTCGTCAGCTTCATTAAATTTTTGCATTTTTAACAATTCTTCAATGCATTTAAAACATAGTTCATTGAATTTTTCACTTTTGTCATGCATGTCTAACCAATTATCACAAAAGACATTTATATTGTTATTCTTAAGAGTGTATATTAGTTTTATCAAGCGTTTGTATTCATTATTTGAGCCTAAGATGTGAGTCAATTTGTTCAAATCATCAATGGTATTACATTTTAATACTGTAATACGAGTTAGTTTATTGATTACTTCTTCGTACCACTCTAATGGTATATTTGATTGATGTTTATTTAAGGACAATTTGATTAATTCGGTTTTATACATAGAATAAAGTTTAAGTGCCATATTTGTATCTTTATATTTGAATATACTACACAAAAATTCCACGTATATGTCCAAAATGCTTTTCTAAAAAATTAAAGTTATATTTTTTTTTATTTTTGGCAATAGTCTTTTAAACTTAGCTCGAAATATATGTCTTTAAAAACCTTGCTTATTTGAGATGTGACTGGGCTAAATTAATTTTAAAGATTTTATAGTCATTAGTACTTATAAGGAAAAAAACCTAAAAAAGTTTGTTTTTTTTTTGATTAAGGTACGTTGCTATATTTAAAAAAGTTTTCTTTTTTCGACATTAACAAGGAATAGATGGCGTCAAGTTTAAAGTACTCAAAAGAGCCTAAAGATCACACTCAATTCTTTGAGTTTTTGTACTTCTTAAAATTATTAGTTTCCTAATTTTATGAACCTCGGTTGATGATATGATCTACTTCATAAATCAGAGTTCACGCAATCGGATATTCTTTACCTGTTTTTAGGTAACAGGACTAATCAGTAATAAGTAGTGTTGGGAATTTTTTTTTGTTGAGTCGACTCGACTCGACTCGCCGTTTTTTTGAGTCGACTCGAGTCGACTTGCGAAAAAAAAAGTCGAGTCGACTCGAGTCGAGTCAATTTTTTAGGATTTTTGACCACTGAATCGAGTCGTTTGAAAAAAATTGCTAGTATCAAACTTCCAATCGATAATTTATAGTAATTAAAAAAATTTCTTAAGTAAAAAATTAGTGTAAAACACCTTTAAAAATAATTTTTTTAAACTAAAACACTTAAAAAAATTATGCTAAAAAAGGAGATTGTAAACAAAGCCCATCGAAATTAAGCAAAAAACTGAAAATTTTATTTTTATTGTTTTTTATGTGATTTTACGCTTTAATATCACCTAAAAAGTGCATTTTTGAATTTTTTGTCAGAATTTGCGTATAGAATAAAATTTGAGTCGACTCAAAAAAAATGAAAGTCGAGTCGAGTCGACTCCCAAAAAAAATGAGTCGACTCTAGTCGACCCAGTCGACTCCCAACACTAGTAATAAGTAATTATTGTCAAGATTTACAAGATTATTTCGAGTTAAGTTTATTAAGTTTTAGTTAACCGAAATTTACAGGTGTGAATATTCTAAGTGAATTTGACAATATTCTTAAAAACGACCTGGAAGCTGCGATTTGAATAGCTTCTTTCAAATCATTCAAATCGAACAAGATACTTTTATTTTTTGAGTCTACCCTCGGTGATAAATTCGCACTTATTTTCATAGAGGCGTATAAAAACGAGCATAGAATACTTATTTTATCATGATTCTTGTAATAAGTAGCAAAAACTGTAAGAACTGGAGCTTGCCATCTTAAAGCTTCTTGTTGAAGTTTTAATACAGGATCAGGCGATTTTTCACAGTCTAATATTAACTCATAAAAATCAACAAATTCAATTGTTTCTTAAAAATCAGAGTAAAAAATAATCTTCTATTACTAATCAAATCTAAAATAATGAATTACCAGAATTTTCTCTATCATTATTTCGACTCTCACTTTCAAATTCATCTGATTCATCATTTTCACTCGAATCTTTAAAGTAGAATTTAAAAAAAAATCGTCTAAAATTTTGTTATTTTTTATTACCTGTCTTTTTTTTCGACTGTTTTCTATCTGACCTTACAGATTTCTTTTTACTTTTGAACCATTTCGTTGCTGACATCATTGATGCAATTTTATTCTCAGTTTTTTTAATTGCATTCTTGACTTTAGCACCTGTAACTTCCAATAAATAGTTTCCATCATTACCAGACTTGGATGTTATCAAATTGTGTAAAGCATACTCTAAATGCTGTTTCAGACCGATTTCAGTAAAATACTCTAAGCCACTGATTACTTGATATCGAGGAATTTGAAATAATTGTGCATATAAGAGATACATTAACCATTTATTGGATTCGGCACATAAATGAAGATATTTAATACTGTAAGGCAAATTGTAAATCTTACAAAAGCACATTAATGGCAGCCAAACCGAGCAAGCCTCGATTGTAAACATATTTTTTTGATCGTAATTTTCAGTCATTTGATTGAGTAAAATATTTTCGAATAAGGCCATTAATTCTTTCGGCTCGATTTCATCCATTAAAAACTCAGTAAAAACACTAACTGAATTTTATAAAATTTTTTAAAAATTTTCTTTTTTTAAAGGAAAAGAAAAAACCGAATCACATAATCATCTAAAACTTATTATTGAGAAGAGAAAAATGCTATGAGTAGGTGTTGTTTGGACTATGGAACGAAAAAAAGTACTCTTCGAAGACAGCAGAAAACAAATCAAAGAGAAAACTTTTAAACTAAGTGACAAATTATAAATATATATTCAATTAATGATTCAAAATGTATCTCGTTTTATGCAATAATTTCTGTCTTAAGTATTTAACCAAATTTTTAAGAGAGATACTCGAAAAGGAAGCGAGCGATAAAGAAGCAACGCGCCCATGACTACTAGTGAAATTGATAAAAAATAATATAAAATGATTTCATGTCTAAATTGTCGTTTTGTTCGCTTCCTGGCGTTTCAGAATCTAATTTTTTTTATGTTCAAGAAATTTTTTTTATTTACATTAACTTTGTTTTTGCTTTTTTAAAATTTTTTTTTTTATCTGACTTTAGGTTTAGGTTTAATCCTGGAACATTAAATGTAATTCGGTATATACTTTGATTAATTTTGATTCACATTAAAAAAAAAGACGCTTCAAAACTTGGCTTCGTCGCGATTTAAGAGCGGCTTAAGCCAGGCTTCGAAACCTGTTAACTTAGTTCAGAATTGTACTGTAATACTGCATTGTTAATTCTTTTTCTAATCGGACTTTTTAACGATACTGTACTCGGACGAAATGTAAAAATAATATTTTTCTATATGGGTACTACGAATATTTGACAAGTTTATTTTTAAAATAACGAATTTCGATAAAACTATAGGAACAGATTTTTTCGTTAAATCAAGAATCAACTTCATAAGATTTTGAATCTCTTTTGAATTAATTAAAATAGTTTTATGTGCCTATATTTATGACTATGCGAGCCGTTTTTAATATTAAAAGAAAAATTCTTACTGCATTTTTCCATAGCCATATGTTCATCCATTCCATGTTTAATATAATAATCAAATAAAATATTCATCAAGTTAACAATTAGTTTAAGTCGAAAAGTATCATATTCCAATAATTCTGTGAAATGAATGCATGAGCTTACAATGCGATAGTCCTGAAAATTTTCAATTAAAATTAATTGAGTTCTCAAACGAGCCTCTTCAATCCTTATTTAAAAAAAAATATTAAAATTTAAAATTTTTTCTTTGTAATATCTAAAAAAAAAGACTTACAATGTTTTTTTCGCTTTGCCAAATTTTTTCAACATATTTTCCATAAAATAGTAATATGCAAAAAAAGGTCTGTGCTGCTTAAGAAAATACGAATAATCTAGATTATCTTTGTAAGAAAATTTTTTTGCAAAATCTAAATTTTCAAACGATAAGATTTGAGTATTTCGTTGTGATATACTCAATTCATCACTTAGATTATTTGATTTTTGCCATTGGAAAAATTTTCCAACATCTATTTCAGAATGTTCTTGTAAAAGTTGATAAATAGTTAAGGGTGTTTGTGATTGTTTTGTATCAATTATGTATCTGAGTGACGGATATTCGTCTAATAAATGTTCTAAACTTGCTGATTCAGTTTGAGATAAAGGAACATCTTGATAGAGTGATAAAGCTAGAGAAGTCAAATGATGATCTTTAAATTTAGGAGTAAATAAATTTGAAAGATGCAAATTTTGGCTCATATTTAAGGTATATTCCAAATTTTTTATCGATAAACTAGTGAAATAAGTCGATGGATCTATAGACGGAATAGTTAAATTTGTAATTAATTTTTGACGATATGCTAACATCATTTTCAAACCATTGGAATTTGTTAAATCGATTCGGGATGAATCAGTTAACAAAGCATGACTTGATTTATCCTCATTCGAAAGACTAATAAAAAAATTTTCAAAAAATTAAAACTTTTTTTTTTGAAGTAAAAGATAATTTACTTGTAGAAATCGAGATAGTTCCATAATAATTCAATTGGTAGATTGTTATTCTCTATAAATTGATTAATGAAGTTTACATGAAAGGATTCTTCTCTTAATTTGAATAATTTTTTGTCAAATAATGTTTGACTTGAAATTGTTCGTTGAAGTTGTTGATTAAAATCCTTCTTTTCTATTGTGCAAAATTCATTTAGCCTAAAATTATAAAATTTTGTTCAATTTTTTGCTTAAAATTAAAGAATCCTTATTACTAATAAGGGTTCTTTAGCTAATTTAAATTTTTAAATTTTATCTAATAAGTTATTAGATTTAAAAAATTAAAACTAAATTCATTAATTAGAGGCTAATCTTTAGTTAAGAACTAAATTGTGTAAATTTGCAGATAATTTAGAGTTTTTTGAAATTTTGCAATTAAAAAATTTTTTCTCCAAATTTGCACAACATCAAAAAAAGCCTAAATTAAATACGCAATTAAATTTGCACAATTTGTTGCAGCCTTGGCCAAAAGGTTTTTTATGCATCAATTTTTTTAACGACAAAAGTAATTTTAAGAGCTTTGCAGAGTGATTTTGGCAGTCAAAAAAAAACAAAAACCAAAAACCTTAACATGCCTTTTTATCTAAAAAACGGAGAAAAATAAAACCAATCCTTAAACCAATTTTTAAAACTTTTTTAATTTCAAATCGTGACCATTTTATCCTTTTTTGATCCTAAAAACTTGATCCTTTTTCCCCATTGAAAAAATTTAAAGTAGTTAGCCAACTAATTTATGTTATCATTTGTTTATCTCATCCTAGCCCTAAAAACTTCCCCTAGCCCTATTCTTTCGATAACTTGACTTTATTTAACTTGATTAAATAAAAAAGGGTAAAAAAATTTGTGTGAGTGAAAATTTTTTTAGACTTAGGCTAATTTGTTAATGTTTTACTTACTTTGCTAAATAATTAAGAAGTATCTGTTTGCTAGAATTAGATATTTGAGTATTTTCATAAATTAAATCAATCATATTTTGATCGACCTTTTTCGTAAATAGATTCGATTCGGTACCATTAATCCATTCAATAAGTTTCTCTGTATTATTTTGCTCAATTAAAACATTCCATAAAACATTCGGATCAACTTGAATCTCATTAATTAAACTAGGATTCAAAATTAAACTATCTGCGAGAACCTTATCACGGCTATTTTTAGACCAACATTTTATCCATTCTAATATAACATGACCATAACGATTCGTATCTAAATCACTATCATGAATCCTAACAATTTCTTTGCATATAAAATTTTCATTACGATCTTGCAAATTATGTTCGTTTATCAAATTAAACTTTCGAATTAATTTTTTAACTTCCATATAAGATCGATTCGGATAAGCTAGCTCTAATTTTTTACAATAATCAATTATTTCTAGCTCCTTATCATTTAATTCTTTTCTTTCGACCAAAATTGTAATCAAATAATCTCTTAGTTGTTTATATGGCGTGAAAAAGCATATTTGGTATAACTTTTGATTCACATCAAAATGCTTAAAAGAAATAAGCTTACAAAAGAAAAATGGTCTAATAAAGCAAAAGATAACACTTACCATTTGATTAAGTAAAAACTCAGCCCCTACTAAGTCTTTATCAGCTAGTAATTGAACAACCGATTTGAGACCAATATCAATAATTTTTCTAAGTTTTAAATCGACTTTGAGATATTTTTCAAAGTATTCTCTTACTAACCGAATGCATTTTGAATAAAGTCCATCGAGGATTATGTCCTTAAGAAATTAAGATCAATTAAGTGAATATTCACAAGTTTAGATGTTTAAATTTTACTTCGACAGATAGCTCTTTCCATTTTAGTTTGAGTTTTTCAAATGTTATAATTTCATTTTTAGTTAAAGGACGGTTAAATTCGGACTCCATTACAAATTAAGAAAAAAAAATATTAAATTTTTACAATTTATTTTAAAAAAAGTAAAATAATTTAAAACTTAGGTTTTATCAGATATAATATCATGTGATAAAAAATTATTTTTTTATAAATTTATTTAAATGCAAATAATTTAACTGAGAATATGTCATAAATATTTTGAAACTATCAAATTTATAGTCCATTCATCAAAGACCTATTTTGCTAAAATCTTAGCTTTCGGAAGCATTTTGGTATTGGTCTCCCTCATTCCCACAATAAAAATGATCTTCCCCCAAATAACTTTTTGTCACAAATTAACATTTTTTATAAAAATATATCTCTTCAACACAAAAAATATTTTAAGTCTCAGAAACCAATAATTTTTTTTGTGTAAAAAAAATTAATTAATAAATAAGTCAAAAATTGAATCTCAAAATAAATATGAGGCTGAATCAATCGAAAACTTCCCTTCTCTTGATGATTACCCATGTTCGCTTCATGAAATAGTCCAAAAAAAATTAAGAATTACCCATTATTGTAGCTCAGTAAGCGAAAATTTTTCAGCATTTATTTTCGCTAAAGACTCATCCGAATATCTCTATTTAAAAATTAACATAACCACAAGTATTTAAGGTAAAAAATGTGTTTTTTGCTTAAAATATGAATTCCAAATATTCATGCAAATTCATCGGTGCCCAAGCAGAAGGTAGTAGTAGTAGTAGTAATAAATGCACTGCAGATAGATAACTATACGAGCCCATTGTAGTCATTGGATCCAAACACTTCTCTGTCAATACAAGCTTTGAATTTGTTAAATTATGGAGCTGACACTGTGTCACTCGATAAATTGTTCCATGTTGAGATTGTTCTGTTTGTCAACAAATTGTATCAACCGGAGCTTCTTTTATTTATCTCGCCCACAAGTCTCAAATTATTTGACCTTCTTATATTCAGTGAAAAACTTTTGGCATAATTAATACCATTAACTAGTTATATTATGTCGAAGGTTCAAATCCTGTGCCTTCTTATGTGTGTTCAAATCCAGTCAAAAAAAATTCAAATGAGTTCCGAAATTATTTCTTGCAATGAGATATTTATAACGTTGATATTTATTAAATGCTCATCCAATTTTCTAATATAAGCTCAAAAGCTTGTTTGTCAGGTTTTTATGGTAATTTTGTTGATGTACTTATGTCAATTTTTTTTGGAAAAAAGTTGAGGAAGAGTTTTTGGGCTAAAAATTGACTTTAAAAATATTGGATTTCCAATTAATTTTGAAAATATTCAACATTTAATACATTTTATTTTAATGAATTAATTAAACTGATTCTTTTATGATAGTACAGTACAAATTAAAACTAACTTGTACGCATTTTGTTCTTCGACTCTTCTTCAACTCTTCCTTTCCTCTTCCTCGACTCTTCTTCA
>NTPY01000067.1:669512-684321 GCA_002922825.1 Brachionus calyciflorus
TTGTTTTTCAGGTTTTTATGTTAAATTTTTTGGAAAAAAGTTGAGGAAGAATTTTCGGGTTAAAAATTGACTTTTAAAATATTGGAATTCCAATTAATTTTAAAAATATTCAATATTTAATACATTTTATTTTAATGAATTAATTAAACTGATTCTATTATGATAGTAATTAAAACATTTTCCTTTTCAAAGATATTACTAAATATTTGTTTTATCATATTTAGGAACCTCAAAAGCAAATATTTTTACAAAAGCTTGTAAAATTAGCAAAGAATGTTGCCTTGTCCATTTAGTTTTAATTAATTGGTAAAAAATCATAATTTAGCCTTCCTTAAAAATCGTCAATTGATAAACTTATCCGAGTATCTTTTGTAAAAAAAATTTGCAAATATGGGTTGAAACAAAAAAATTGAAAACTAAGAATATGGTTTTATGTTACAGAAAAAAAAAATGAAAATTATTTGCTCAACATGAAAGAATTGAAATGTGTACTCGGGATTAAATTATTTTTTTGAAAGAAATAAAAAAAATTTGGAATGTTAAAGGATTTAGAATATATTAAGTCCAAAACCGATGAGGGTAAAATGCAAATATTTACAATAAAAAAAAACTATTTTAAGCAAACACAATATATATTTGATATATTTTATTTTAAATTCAAGAGATGACATAGCTTAAAACACAAAAAAAAATAATTTTTTTTCTAATTCTATCTTTTTGAATGAGTGACAAAATTTAATAAAAAGATCGAATAATGAAACTAAAAAATACTAATTTTGAATTTGCGCTTGTTATCCTTTTTGTTCACCTTAAAGACTTAATTGGTAATAATTTGATATTTTGAAATTGTTTAATTGTAAATATTTTACAATTTGTAGCTCAAAGCACCTGGATCAAGCATGAATTTAAAGTAGTTATTGAAGCTGGTAAAAAAGATTGTTTTTATCAGCCTATAGAATTAGATTCAGTATTTCACGCGTCTTATCAAGTAATTACACAAATGAATTCTTACTTTATGAAGAAATTAGATTTTTTTAATTTAAGGTCATTAAAGGTAATGACATAATTTTTTATGTCGCTGATCCGAATCGTGAAATTTTAAAAGTATTGCAATATGAACAGAGTGGTCAGCATCAAATTCAAAAAACAAATGTTAAGGGTGATTATGAGATATGTTTTGATAATTCATATAGCCAATTTCATGACAAATTAGTTTCAATTTATATTTTGAGTTTTCATCAGGATTCTTTATTGGAAAGATTTAGACATGAGAAAGAGCTTAATGAAACAACTCAAATGTCAAGGGTATTTTTTGAATTTAAAAATTAAAATTTATTTATCTTTCAATTTTTGTTTAATAGGAAATATCGGACAAAATCTCAATAAATTTAGTGGAAATATTTACACATCAAGCAATGTCTAGATTTCGTGGTTCTAAGGATGAATTTCTGATTGAGGCTAATAATGAATTAGTTTTTTATTGGTCAATTTTTCAAACTTTTTTAATTATCCTGTGTGGAGCTTTTCAAGCTTATTTTATTAAAAAGTTATTCAAAACAAGAACCAAGTAGTTTTTTTTTATTTATGTATTTTTTTTAAATAAAATTTTTGTCTTATCGATTTTCAATCCAGTTTTTTTTGTCCTTCATTTTCGAAGACTTAGGGGGAAATTTTTAATTCTTATCAGAAACAAATTTCTTAGTGAAAAAAAGCATAAGAGTAATGTTGAGTTACATAAAATTATTGGTGAATTTGAGCCTTTTAACGAACTTTGCGTGGTTCAAAAATAGACAAGATAAAAAATCTAAAATTTACAATCAATTGATCGAGAACTGAACACCCAGATCAAACTTAATCACGAATAGAATTATCAATATGCGGAAGAAAGTGACGAATGAAGTTGTTCAAGCAAAATATAAAATAAATTTTTCTAATCGATTGATTTTTTTTTCAAAATAAAATTAAATAAAAGAATAAAACTTAGAAGTTTTAAAAACAAAACCAATTGAAAAATGATTCAAATTGAGAGTTAATAATAAATAATTTGAATTATTCTTAATTTCGAGTAAATACCGTATCAAAAATTAAATATTTTTCATGCGAAATTTCTTAAGAAACAAATTAAATTAAAGCGCAAATTGAAATAAAATAATAAAATTGCATAAACAAAAATGATTAAGAAAACAAAAATTACCGGAAACTAAATGAAAAGTACTGAAGCAAATAGAATCATTGACTAAAATTTTTTTTAGTCTAGAATTCTATTCCCAAGTTAATATATAATTTAGAAGAACGTTATAAAATTCAATAAAGAATAACAAAAGTTGAGTTATTTAAAAAAAATCGCTTATAATTTTATTTCTGTAGTAATTTCTAATTAAGCCTCTCCGAATTTACGGTTTATCCGTTTAAATAAAAACAGTATGTAATTTTCGAAAAATTTTTTTTTAAGAGAATCAGTTGGATTTGAGGAAGAAGATTGTTCAGGGAACAGTAGGCGTTCCTTATTCTTTTTTCCTTTTAAAATTAGATTCACAATTTATGTTATCATAAGAAAATTTCTTACTAAATAAGGCGAAAAATCGAGTCGATTAAAAAAAGTCTCACCTTAAAAATATTGAAGGTGTGGGATGAGCAAAATAAATTTTTCTAAACAATTAAAATTTAAATAAAAAAGATATGATTTAAATAAGAAAAAAAGGGTGAATAATTTTCTTTCTCTTTAAGAGGAAAATATGTTGCTTTCAAAGAACTATAAATCACGCTATTACGTTTATGAAAATTTTTTTTGCCCTTGTACCAAACGAATATTTTGAAAGAATTCAAATTAAAGGAATAAATTATTTTTCAAAAGAAGCAATAGGATATTCTAGTTAAAGATTAAGTCTTCTCAAAAATTCTCTAGCTCTTTTAAATAAAATTAATTTAAACCTTTTCTATAAATTATAAGAATAATTGATTATAGTTTTTTTTTAAGGAGAGGGTACTTGAACCGCCGGTCCTTTGGCTCAATTAATTCTAATTTAATATCTCTTATAGAATTTGATCTAGACATTTGTTCGGACCATTATTTTTTAGATACGTTTCAATATTAAAAGATCAAAAAAATTTCAACTATTTTTTGAAAAATGCTTTACTGTTCATCAAAAGAAACAGAAAAATTCAGGAACTTTAATTAAACATTTTGTATGGTTTATAAGTTTAAAGGGCTCTAAAATTTATATAGAACAATTTAAAACTTTCAGTCAGGTTCAAAGTCTTTTAGTTGATATTTTTAAGTAAATTTCTTAAAAAAAGCTATATAAAAATTAGGTTTCAAAAATAAAATAGTTTATATTACTAATGTTATAACTTTAAGGGTCACGTTGAAAAGGTTTAATTAAAATGCGTTACTTGGTTAACGATAAATTTGTCCAATAAGGGCGCGATTCACCAAAAAAATCAAGGGCTAATAAAGTAGATAATTTAAAAATAAACACAAAAAATTTTGAAGCCTTTTTCTTGCAAAATTGATATTTATTTATTTATTTTGTAAATTAACCTCCATTTTTGGAGAAAGTAAAATTAAATTAAAATAAAATATAATAAAGAAAATGACCGCATATAAGTGTTTTTGAATATTAAATTTGTAAACGTATCAATCTACTGGTTTCTTAACGAATTAAAAAACCTGGAATGACACACTAATCAAATTTTTGAGAATATTCATGTAGTAAGGAAATATTAGGTTATTTAGGCAAAGTTTAATTGAATCGGTTAGACCGTCCTCAAATGCCCGACTGGTTTTTAATACTATCTTTAGTTGTGATGAGCTTTCTATTATAAAACTTACATCTTTTTTGAAGTAATTTTTAAGTTTATTTAGATCATCTGCAAAATATCTAAATCTAGTGTTTGCTGATCGTTCCGATAAATCTTTCATTAATTCTAGAATGGAAGAGACTAATGAGCTAAACTTTATAGTATTAATGAAGGAAAGTTTTGAAAATAAATATAATTAATCAAAATTAAAAAATTTTAAAGCTTTAAAAATATTTGTCATATGACAGTTATATTTTATCCGTAACATTATTTTTATTAGGTTATTTTGTGATTTATTCAAAAAATCCTTAGTTTCGTTTTTGAGAGTAGTAATACCAAGACCATATGTAAATTTGGAAAGACAATGTGTTTTAAATATAAAAGATTTAAGGGAATAAGAAATTTTGTTTCCTTCTAACCCTATAAATGAAATATTAAAGAAATTGTTATAAACTTATTTATATTTTTTTGAAATTGTTATAAACTTATTTCGAATCAAAATCTAGATCAGAATTGATTATTATACCAAAATAAGTGATGTTCTCAACTTGTTTAAGCATCTGATTGTTTATGTAAATTTTAGTGTTTAAGATCTGATTACCTAATGACATAATATTTGATTTTAGGGTATTTAATTAAATTTTCCATTTTTCTCCAAAGTCAGAGCAAATTTTAAGTAGGTCTTGTAGGTGATAATCAATTAGACTAATTAAAATGATATCATCTGCATATGCTTTTAAAGAGTCAATAAGCCTATTATATAATGCACCATTATTTTTATTAAGACATTCTTCCATAATTATGAATTAAGAAGAGATGAAAAATAAAGGATAAAGACCATTCTAGTAAAGAATTTGTTTTTTTTTAAGTTTAGGAAGGTTTTTTATCTTCTAATTGTTAATTTTTCTATTGATTATTTCTTATAGTTAAAGCAAGCTTTTTGAAAAAAAAAATTTTTTCAATTATTTTCAATTTATTTTAATCTAATTTTACTTTAGAATAACAATAAATTAATTTATTAACATTTTTGAACCTTTTATTTGGAAATGAAAAATATAAATAAGAGCAAAAGCTAAAAAATATTTCGGAATTAATTAGTTTTAAATAAAAAAAATACAGAGTGATTTCAATAGGATTTTTAATCAGTTTTCAAGGAGAATTATACAATAAACAAATTAAAAAAAAAAGAAGAGAATTTTTTTAAATATCTCAAATGAATTTTTGTTCAAAACTAAAATAAATAAGAAAATAAAATTTTCAAAAGATTTTGGTAGTTAGTTGTTTATTTTCAATATTAAGTTTTAATGAAAAATCAATTTTACCACTTTCAATAATTTATGTTTTTTTATTCATTAAAAGATTTAAGGGCCTAAGTTCATTATAAAAGAGCTACTAGAACTAGTACTTAGGGCGTGTCAATTATATAACAAATAGATTCTCTGTTTTAAATACTTCATATAACGTATCGATTTAATTTAAGAATTAATCATAATAATCAAGAAAAATTTTTTAGTATTTTTTTTTTGAGCTATTGAAACTGTTGGTTTTACTTTATTTTTAATGTAAAAAAATTGATATTCTCTTAAAGGAAAGAAACCGTATCTTTCAGATAATTATTAATTAAAATCTTTACTTAAGTTTCCATGGTATTTTCTAATGTGTGTTATTTAAGTGCAAAAACAGGGTTAATTAAATCAGAATTTCCTTTTATAATGCAAAGTATACATGATCGTTACAATGGTCTATAATTCTGACCATTCTAGCTTTACTTAAAAAACTTTTTTTTTGAGTATTGGAATACATTACCGAAAATTTTGTTTTTGAGTCAAAATAAACTTAACATAATCAATTTTCTGTTGATTAATCAACATGAATGTTTGATAAAAAGGCTTTTTCCAATCATCTTGATCAAGTTTTTAAGAAGTGTTTAGTCGTCGGAAAAGTTCTCAATCCAATCTCTTTTCTCAAAGCCGGAGAGTAAAAGGTTTTTTTTCTTGATTTTGATTGGTGAGAGAAAATATGTATAATGGTTAATAAGCTTTAAAGTAATATAGGCAATAAAAAAATTAACTAAATTTCGAGGTATTTCATAAATTACTTAAAAAAAAATTTTCACGAATCATTTTAGAGCTTTTTTAAAGATAGTTAATCAGCTCGTGTTTTTATAAAACTTTCATAACTATGTTAAAGTAAAGAATTTTGATTCATTTAGATATATAAAATTTGATCTTTCAAAAAAAAAATCTCTTTGGGAGTTTTAAATACAGATCAAAAAAAATTTTTTATCTAATCTTTTAGGGTTTGCTAAAACGTTGATTGTTTCCATAAATGGTAAATAAGAAAACCGAGAACTTTGATGATTATAATTTATTAAAGCTATGTTTATTAGAATCGTATTTTCTATATTAATGATTAAGCTTAGGTGGCGCCCGTCACTGAATCCCCAAAATAAGGAGGTACCTTTTTTTATGGTCGTCTGTGAAATTATTTTAACAATGGGTTATAAATATATCGATTTTATAAATTAGGATTTTTTCTAACAAAATTCTTTAATAGGAAAGAATAGAAATTTTTTCTCCGGCCATCAAAACGGCCACCAACATTAAATTTAGCGACTTACGTTTAATCATTACTTTTTTTAAAGTGATCAAATTTTTAAAATCTTAAGTTCCTAGACTATTTGAACAGAATATAGACTTGTTTAAGCACTCTTTTCATTAATGCATAATATTGTTTTCAAATTAAAATTAAAAAAAAAATGTTCGCTTTATTTCTAGGTATTTAAAAATTTTGATGTCTATTTCATTTAGAATTCAAGATTTTTGTTGTTGTCAAATCTAATTGAATTTACTCGGTTAATATTTACTTTCCTTTTTACACAATCCAAGACATCATGTTAGAAATAATTTTTTTTAAATTCGATAATGAAATCAATTATTTGCTTTCAATTCAGAATTATGTCTCATTTTTTCTCAAACAACATTATATTGAGCAGAAAGGTAAGATAAACTTTTTTTCCAAAAACAAAATAAACCTCTGTTTTTTCTTCAACAATAGTTCGATCGAAGATATAGAGAATGCAGATTTGAATTTTTAGCTATTTTAATACCGAAATTCCTTGACTATACAGTAAATTATTTAAATTTTACTCTCAATTTTTTGAAGCTTAAAAGTATATGATTTCATTTCACTAATAAAAACAATGGGTAAAAATCTAAACATCTTAGAAGATTTAGAAGATTCTCGTAGAAAGCAACCTAAACCCAATTATTTAATGAAAACTTTCTTTCCGAGACGAAATCATACTAGATAAATAGGATTTCGCTTATTCTCTCTTTCAATTCGTCCATTTTTATATAAACTTTTTTACTATTCTAGTTTTCGTTTAGCTTTTAATTGCTACAGAATGAAACAATTTTGTTACAATTCAAAACAATAATAACGGCCTGTTTAAACACTGTTTTTACAGAACATATACAAAACAAAACAAAAGCAGAAAGAAAACCAAACCGAAACATTTAAAATGGTTTTGTTTCGATTTTGTTTCGGTTCTGTGTCGGTTTTGTGTATGCTCTGTTTAAACATTTTTTATGTTTTCGTATTATAACTTGTTAAATTTAAATAAAGTTATAAAATTATTCAAAAATTTTTAGACATTAAAAGTTGATATGAAGCTACATCTTAATGTATTGCATTAGTTTATATGAATTGATTCCTCAAGAGGAAAAGAAAAAAATTGTTGCAGAAAAAAAGTAAGAGTCAAGGAATAAAATACGAACAAGTAGAGTTGTGTTCAAGTCTCAAGTCACAAGTCCTGGTCCCATCAAAATTACTCAGTATTTCATTTTTTTCTAAATATACACATCTGGTTAATTTCTGTCAGATTATTTCCGGTAAAAAAGTATTCAAAAACCTAGCAATTTATCTTTAAATTTTCGTTGAATATTACAATATTTTGGAAAAAAAACTCCTAAACAGAAAAGAGCATTCTAAAAAAGATAAAAAAGTATTTTAAATTGTGAATAAAAATTAATTAAATTGTCTTAAAATGATAGAAAGACATTCTTTTTTACAAAATTATAAGGTATTTTGTAGGATTTATAATTGCTCAACCATTTTTAACCAAATGTCAAAATGACATTTATGGTGCTTTTAGTGTTAAAGCAGCGCTTAATCTAAAAAAAATAATTGGTTTAATATAGATACGATTAGCACTCAAAATAATTTGTGAATGCTTGATTAATTTGAAAGCTTCGAAAAGAAATTAACGATCCTTGAATACTCAATAAGCTGGACCTTTTTATATTGTATTAAAAATTCGATTAATTAGATTTCTTTTTCATGAATTGAATTTAAGAGAGATATAATCAAATCAAAGACTTGAGATGAATAAAAGCTGATTTTTTCTAGAAAAAAAGAGTCTTATTAAGTTAATATTTTCATCTAATTAAAAATTAGTTTATTCCTTGGGAATTTTCAATTTAAATATTCTTATCTTTTTTAATGATGTTCGATCAAAATAGGACCTTAACAATATGATTCATAAAGTCTACTCAGACACCAGACAATATTTTACTCGATAAAAAGATACAAGCTATTTAACAAAACACGAAAATGAATAAAAATAATTTTTAGTTATATCTCGAGACATTTTAAATAAATGATTAATTTATTTCGCAAAGTAGAAAAAAAAACAACTAAATTCTAATTTTGTCATGAATGAATTCAAATTATTAATTTTTTTTATCATTCTAAATGCAATAAAACCCGAATTTCGATATTAATTAATTTAAAATTGCAAAAATAACATTTATTAGCCTTAAAAATTGTCATTGTAATTCTCTTTTAATATAATAAATATACTCTTCTATTTCCTCTTCGCTTTTTTAATTTTTTACATGCGAATCTGTGCAAGGTTATACGGTACAATAAAATGAATCGTTCCGAGTTTGATTTCGACTTTTAAGTCGGTAACGCAAAATTTAAACTCAAAAAGAAGTTGAAAACTTTTGAATGAAATTGAAAATTTATGAATCAAAATGAACTATCAAAAGAATTCATATGAATAAAAATAGCCCTGAACGTTCATGAATGTTCATTAATATTCATTTTTGGGATTTCATTTTTGAACATATGAATGACCAGGATAGTATAAGTAAAATTTCCTATATTTTTATTCATTTTTTACTTTTGCCATTGTTTATTTAGGAAATCCGAATTATGTATTAAAAATTTTATTTTTATTATAAAAAAAATACTGAGTTGTCCAGCAAATCTAATTTAGAATTTAATATTTAAAAAAAACATATGAAACGCAAAAATCTCAGATTGTTAAAAATTCTAATTTTTTTTAAGAAAGTTAAGAATAAAAAAATGCTTCGTCGTCTCAAGAAAAGACTCTAAAGTATGTGATAAAGCTGTTTTTTTATTAAGTTCTAGCCAAGTAGTATTTTATTTTTACTAGAGAATCAAGGGTTATGTTATGCGAGTAACGACCCGTTTTTTTTAACTTCTTGTTTTTTAATTTATGAAATAATCAATTCATTTTTTTAACGCATGTTTATGTTTTTTATCCAAATTCTTTAGTTTCGTCTTATACAGTCACAGCAAAATCACTCAGCATTTTATTTTTTTTCTATATATATCCACATCTGGTTATTAGCTCGTTCCTCGCAATAATTTCATTAACATTGCTAAAATGTATTATAAACCTTTAGGTAGTGCTCAGAAGTCTTTTACGCAATATGAGATAAAAAATCCACTTTAACAGGATATTGATTTGATTACGCAATTTTTAATTGTTGTTGTTTTTTTATCTTTACAATCACTTGATATCAAATAAGTATAAAATTAAAACAGGAATTTTCATTAGAAAAAAATAAAATTTTCAAGTAGATTTTTTTTAATTTAGTTTCCTTAAAATCTATATTATTTAAAATTTTATTTTTAGTTTTTAATTCTGTTTTGAATTATTCATCTAAAGAATGTAAATTTAATTACGTTCGCAAGTGGCAAATTAAACAAAATATTTAAATAGAAAAGTTCTTCAATCTCAATTTATTTTATTTTTTAAAATTTAATTTTTTTTTTTGAAAAATTTTATGGAAACATGTCTTTAAATTTACCTCTTTTTCTTTCAAATTTGAACATTAATGATGAAAGCTTTAGTAAAAAATTTAGAAATGTTTTTTTTTTGCCAATCCAATTTAAATTTGTTGAGCATTGGTATTGGAACTTTTTTTTTAATTGAAAATACAAATATTTTTTTTTAAGTATAATACCTTGCTAAATATAATAAAATAATCACTACTGCTAGTGGGCGTTGCTGACGGTTTCTGCACCGCAAAAAAAGGCTGTGTCCGTTTTAACGGCCTCCGGGTAAAAAAATTTTTTTTAGGTTTTAACTTTAACAATTTGATAGAATAAGCTTTCTAATCATAAAGTTCATAAATGCAAGAAAATACATTTTTTACCCGCGGTCATGCGCTAAATACCATTTCTCTCATGATTAAATATTTGTGAGTTTTGGTGTTTGTTATGAACATAAAATCACATGTTGCGGCACTGATTGTACAAAAAATATAAAAAAATCAAATAATTTTCTAAATTAATTATTTTTTTTCTTAATTTTTCGATTTGTTTGTTACCTAAATCATCTGAGTCATTTGACACGAGATAGTTTAAAGCATGCACTAGAAATCAGTTAAACTTTAAATTGCCGAGATGGTATTTAGACATGTGACAAAGACAAGTCTTAATACTTTTGTGCTGCTTTATCTAGCCAGGTAATGCGATAAATTTCGTAATTAATTTTTAGAATTAATAAATTAGTGGACCAAATCTTTTAATATGCGAATAACAACCTGACATTTTCAACTTTTAAATATGTAGCAATATTTTATTTTTATTTTTCAAATTTATGAAATAATAAAATTTTATTCTTTTACCCTTAATTTGTTTTTTTTTCTATCAAATTCTTAAGTTTTATCTTATACAGTTCCAGCAAGATCGCTAAGTATTTCTTATTTTTCTATATAGGTATCGAGTTTTTAGCTCGTTCCTCGCAATAAATTACGCAAAACTATTATATATTCAATTTAAAATAAGAAAAAAAGTTGCCAAATGCAAAAAAAATTTCTGACAAAAGCTTGAACACGCTATGGTAAAATCCCAAATGACAAAATTCAACTGGAATCTACGAAAAAAATTTATTTAAAAAAAAATTATGGCAAAAATCATATTTTGACTTAAATTTTTGCAACTGTAAAAATATAAAAAGTTATGAGAACTTCAAGAAATCGCACTTATTTATAAAAATTAGAAATTTTTTAGAGTTTAATCGAGGTATTTTCTAAATAATTTCATATCACTCTTTTTTAGAGTCTAAGTTTTTCCCTTAATTTTTAATTTTCAATAATTTCTAAAATTTATGTTCAAAAGCTTCTTATTACTTAAAACGAATTATTTAACAGTATATTTTTAGAGAAGAAAAGTTAATTTTAAACATGACTATAATTTTAATTTTTAAACTTCCGCTTAAGGTATTATGAATAAAATTAGCTTCTTTTTCTTCATTTCGTATATTCAATCATCTGAATGTAAAAAATCATCGCTTTTTTAAAGACTAAATACAAATAAATTTTCGATATAGTGCCCCAAATCATAAGCCGTAGTCGTACTGTTAAGTTTCGAGTCTAACAACTTCCCTTTGACTGCATCTATCTTGATGATGTTTATTTTTTATTAAAGCCAATGTTCTTCTCTACAATTCATGGAGACTATTTTGTTGAAAAATTTTTGTTATCACAGGTTAAAATTGAAAAATATAAAAAAAATGATAGCTCCGTTACTACGGTTTATGACTTGGGACACTATAAATCAAGAATTTAGACGCTAATTTCAAATTCAAATTAACTTTTTTAAGGGATTTTCTTGGGAATATCTTAAGATGATTCGTCGTTTTAATTACCATAAACAAATAAAGAAGTAAGCTCTTACATAATTATCTACATTAGATTATAGAAGTTTTTTATTTTTTGAATTTCTCGAGTAGAGATTAAATTAACAAGTTTTAGTCTTTCTAATTGATCCTCATAGAATGTTATTTTTAAAATGTGTATTTTAGGTCCAAAAGGGAATCAAGAAGTGACAGCAAAGAACTATGTAAATTTCTTATCTTAATCTTTTTAATATTAATCGTAGATGAAAAAAATATTTAAAAATTCAAATTAAAAAAAAATAGTAATTTGATTTTAATCAAAATAACTAATCAAATGATTATTTTTCTCTGTTTTTATTTTTGTTTAATTGCACTTTTTTTTTGTTAACTTCAAAAATATTAATTAATTTTATTTCTTTCATTAAATGTGTTCTTGAAATTTATTATTTATGAAAAGTAAATAATCGATTCAGATCGGGAAAAAAAGTTGTATAAAAAAATTGGAAATTTTTCATCAGTATAACATTGTTTCTGGAGGAAAAAAAATTGTTTTTTTTTCATTTTTTTGATTAAATAAAAAATGAAATCAACAGATGTGAGACTTGTTTTCTTTTCTTTTGTAAACAACTTAAACTAAGTAAACCATCATTTGCTTTAGCTCTCTATACTTTGGAATTTGTTTTTAGCTTTTTTTTCAAGCTTATTTTGAATTAAAAATTGATTGATATTTTATCTTCGTAAAGTTAGCTTAAAATTGTTAAAATCGATAATTTTTGAAACAATTAAGCATTTTAAAGAAAATAAAATTTTTTTAACTATACAATTTTAAAATAGTCTAATTTGTTAATTTTCTGAAATTTGGTTCGACTGCTAAATATTAAGCCTTAAATAATTCTAAAATAAGACTTAACTAAAGAGTTATGTTTAGGGTAATGGGTCTTTAAAGGTGATTTCTTTCTTCTGTTTTTGAATTGGATACAAAGTCTGTGACCAATAATTCTACAAACTGTAAATAATTCATTTTGTTTTGTTCACCTATCAAAGTGAACAAATTATGTACAAACAAATTTCAGGAAAATAAATTTAATATCTTCGAAAAAAAAGCGCAATAATTAAAAAAAAAAGTGGAAAATATCTCTAATCTTTAAATATATATCATTATATAACAATAGTCTTTGGTCATTTATGTACCATGTCATTTATCAGATCTAGCGTCATTTTGAAGAAACAAAACAAGCTATCTGTTAATCAATTAATCCTTTATCAATTCTAAGAAAAAAATCATTGAAATGGATCTAACCACTGGTTTCTGCGATCTGTCTAAAAAACCGTTCATTTAAAAGCATTTCAAGTAGTTATTTGCAAATTTCAGTTCGTTATTTAATATCAAAAGGTCTCAAACCTTGGGGAACAAAAAAAAATTAAATATTAAAGGTCATTGTTAATAAGAGTGAGGCTTTATGATTCATAAAACACAAAAATAGTAAGAAAATTTTTGAGGTTTAGTCAACGAGGGACCTAATTTCCAGCTCGACTTGACGCAGACTGCAGTTGACTATTTTTAGAGCCTTTTGAGGTATGTTTGACTTTTTTAAAAAACTTCCTTTAGCCGTCCCCTTTATTTTAACAAAAACCGGGGGTGGGATCTATCTGATTAGATAAAAAAAAAATTTAAAAAGCCAAACAGATCTCAAGCAGACCTCAAACGGAGGCTTTGGTTGACTATAGATTAAAATTTTTCAGATTCTAAAGCCTTGGGCAAATATTTACGAGCATATGAGTTTATTAAAACCCCTAAACTTTGATAATTAAATAAAACTTTCATTCTCATTTAATCTTCCATGCAATCAACAAAAAGAAAAACTTTTATCCAGTCGACATTATTCCGTCAGGACTTTGAATTCCTAATCTGGTGTAGCTCAAAATAGTTTCAAATCATTACTCCGGAATTATTAAAAAAAAAAAACAATCATAGAATATATGCTTTTTTTATTACCGTCAAATAAAAGCATCTTTTTTTGTTGAAAAAAATAACAGAGGAAATATATTTATTTTGAGATCCGTTTTTTTTTCAATCAATCTAATAGAAAAATAGCACGAAATTTTTGTCTATGTAGATGCAACAAGGTTAAAAGGTATTAAAAAAATTAATTTTAAATTTGAAAAATAGCAGAACGCGTAAATTCTTCTCTTTTTGAAACTAAGAACTAAAAAAATGTAACCTTTTTTTACCGATTCGATCAGGCTGAAACAACAGAATCTAAATATCGATGAAATCGAAAAAAAACTGGAAACTATAATAAAAGGAAAAACGTAATCATTTCATTACATTTTTAACTATTGGATTATAATGTTATTCAATTGTTAGATTTTCTACTTCTTCTTTTATATTTTTTAAAAGATAAAGAAAAGAATGCAAATTTGAATAAGAATTGACTTTATCAAAGATCAAAATCATCGAATCTGTAAAGGAATCGTTATTTCGAATGGTGTTTCAAATTTAGTAATTTAAATTTTTATAAAATTTTTTTGTTTTCGATAAATCTTTTTTGTTATTTTCTTAAATTTAATTGCTAAAAAATAGTTTCTATTCCAAAATTATTTTCGAACCAAGTTTTTAATGCAGTCACCATGAGTTAATATAAAAAAAGCTAAAAAAAATAGACCGAAAATAACAATACCAGAGTAAAAATAACCTATAAAAGAAAAAAGTGTCATTTAACCCGCATCGCTTTGATTTTTAAACTAATAAAAATTGTTTCAATTTGAAAAATTACATTTTCATTTTAATGCAAGTCTAATTTATTTATAGTGATGGATTGCAGATGCACTAACATTGGTAGTGTCTGGTAGAAAATTGAGAATAGATTGTATCGGTGGTAACCTTACGGAGCGAGGTCAGTGAGGGAGAAATCTAATAGCAGGGTCGGTAACCGGAAAGCCTTAAAGAAGCAGGATCGGTAAAAATTAATAGAGCGAGGTCAGTAGCGGGTGTAAAATTTGCTAAGAAAAGGATAAAAACTTTAAAATTTTTTAAATTAATTTTCTGGATTTTATTGTCATGTCTTT
>NTPY01000067.1:694727-708364 GCA_002922825.1 Brachionus calyciflorus
GCTCAAATTAAGTACCGTAATACCTTGCATAGGAAGGCATTACATCAAAACATAAAATTTTAGCAATTAATGCACCAAAAAATAAATGAATTTTCAATTTTTTAAAACTAAATTTTGTAGAAATCCCAAATAACAGGATAAAACTATGTTTAGATTATTTTTACCCTATTGCCGGTCGCTTATAAAAATAGCATTTTTTGACGCATTTATTCTTAAAATTTTGATTTCTAAACAATAAACAATAAAGAAAATAGAAAAAGATCGGTCTTTGACAATCCTTTTCGGTTTAATTTAAAAGAGATATTTAAAGAAAATTTTTGTTTTTTTTAATAGAGATGGAGTAATTAGATTATCCTCTTTTATGAAAAAATGCTTAAAGTTTTTTAATAAATCAAACGAGAGATGAGAAAGAAATCTCTATTAATTGATTTTTTTTCTTAACATGCAACAAAAGAAAAATTTTTTTTTTCTGAAAATACAAGTATGGCGGCGCCATACTAATAAAATTTAAGGTATGGCGGTGGCCAGAGTTCGCCATACCGTGGATCCGCCACTGTTGGTGGATTTTGTTATTATTATGTTCAAAAATTCGGTTAAAAATAGGCCGGTGCTTCTAGTGTTAATTATCTAAAAAGATAAAATTATTCAACGAAAAGAATTAAAGATTGCTAAATCTTTTAAAGAAACTTTTAAGAAAAATTTTTTTTTTTTAAATTTCGTAAATTTATTAAAAAAGAAATAAGATACAAAACATCAAAACTATTCTAAAAAAATTGAGTTTGGAATTAATTTTTCACTTTCAAAATTCGGATCAACAAAAAAATTGTACAACTTTTACATTAGTTTTTAAAAAAAAAAGTCTCAAAATTCAACAAAAGAAAGAAAAAAAAATTTGTTTTTAAACATATCAATTTTGATCTTCAACAATTAGAGCAGCTCTAGACAATTCTAACAATGGATTAGTATCATTTTGATGATGGTGAGATTCTTGTGAGATTCTTAATTTTTTTTCAACATTTTCCAAATTTTGATCATTCGATTTTCTTTTAGCATAAATTTCCTCCTCAGACTCGCACACACTCTCATCTATAAGTAGCATATTCTCATCACATGATGACTCATCGTCAAATCTATCTATTAATTCACTATCGGAATTTTCCATTTCATTAATTAAATCATCATCTTCTACATCGACATGATCTTCAACATCTAATCTTCTAGTAGGCGGTTTAAACAACTGTTTTCGACGGCCTTTAGTACTATCAACAGCCGGCATGGATCTAGCTCTTGATTTCATAGATAATAGAGCATTAACAGCATCCATATCTGTGCATTCTTCATCTCTAGCAAAACTACTACTTCTTTTAACACTCGTAATCTTAGGCGCTTTTTGAACACTTGAAAAAAAAAATAAATTAAAATAATTTGTTTCCAAAGAAACTAATTTTTTAAAATTATTAAAATTACATTTTTATTTTTGGATTTATAACTGCAGGTTTACATTGTGTAATACGAGAAGCTCTTGAATTATTAAAATCACTTTTAGGCGATTCGCTTTTGTCTTTTAAACATGATAATAAACAAAGTTTTTCATAACAACTACCAATTTTATTCAAATTATCCAAAAGCATAGGCCTATAAATTGGATTTATACACCATAGACTACCCTTGCCAGAAAAATCTCTCATTGTCAACAAATTCTTATCGACTTTACTAAAGCACTGATTCGTTGATAAATTATGGCGTATCGAGTTCTTCCACGAACCAGATGGTACATTTTTATAATAAGAAAAATTCTCAATGACCCATTCATTGATGTCTTTGACACAAAGACGTTTATTTCTAGACGACTCGATCGCTAAGAAAATTAAAGTACTAAATGTCAATGGTGGTTTCTTATCCAAATCATAATTAAAAATAAATTTAATCATATTTTTCTGAGGAGATTTGTAATTGAAACATCCATCAGTTTCGTCATCGTCTTTCCTAGGCGATAAAGGAGGTGATAAAGGAGTCAAACCAGTTGTGTTAAGATCGAATTTATTCAACCAATTTAAATTACTTAGAGATTCGTCTTCTTCCGAGGAGAAACTAGAATTTTTTAAATTATTAAATAATATTTTTTGACAATCTTTCAAAGTCCTTGTAGTCGATTCTTTTTCGAGCTTTTTTTCTTGTTGAATTTTTAAATTCAATGCTATTTTATCTATTCTATTTTTATTGGGTGATTGTACTCTAGCTAGACTAACTGGTTTGACACTAACTACCTTGGGAATGATACAAGAGGGAGGTGAGCGAACTTTTTGAACAATAATAGGAGCTTCGGAGCTTGGTGGTATGACTCGTTTAATAGGCGCTATTTTAGGAATATCATCATTCTCATCAGGCTCTATTTTGATATGTCTTTTTTTAAACAAAAAACTTGAGTCACATTCGTCTGTCATGGCGGATATGTAGAGGCGAGATTAACGTAGACAACAAAAAAAATAGAAAAAATTCTAACGAAAAAAAAAACAGAGAGAAAATTCAGAAGAGTAAAAAACGATGGCGTTTTTCTATTTTTTTTTTCGAGATAGTTAAGTATGAATATTTTATGAAAAAATAATAAAGAAAAATTTTTTGTTTTTTTTTATTCAAGTGTTTTTTGTTTGAGATACAATATATTTGAGTCTTCTTCAAAAATTGTGTGTGTGCAAAATGTGCAGAAAAAGTTCAAAAGTTTTTTTTTTACAGGTAAATATTTTTCTCTTTGTTTTGTTTTTCAAGAAGAGTTTAAGCAAATAGATTTAAAGGTAATTTTTTGTTTTTCTATTATAAGAATTCTAAGAATCTTTCTCTTGAGATGTTTTTTTTGTTGTTGTTGTTGTTGTCATTGAATTGGTTTACTGAATTAAAATAAAAAAGTACCGATATTAGAAGCAAAAAAAAATATTTAAAAATTTTTGTATTTAAAATAAATATTTTGAATTTGTATGTTTTTAAAAGTTAAGACATTTAAAGCTTCTTAATTAAAAATAAACATTTTGTAGGTCTTGCTTGGTAGGACATAAATACTGTTACGACTTTTTTTGAATAGGTCGAAGCGAAACCTTAATTGCTGTTTTGAAATTTTAATCTCTAAAGAAATTAATTCTTTCTTCCTGTCTTTATTTTGAGTCAATAATTTCGATAAAAGGTTTATTTGAAATATGAGAAGTCCTATAATTTTTCTTGTAGCTAAAAATATCATGACTAATTCGAATCTAATGAGAAAAAAAAATGTGATTTTGAATTGACGAATTTTTTCGGCTGAAAAGTTTTGAGATAATCTTCTTTAAAATTAATCTAAAAAAGAGAGCTTTTATTTTTTTATCAAAAAAAAGAAATTCTTATTTATTGGAAAATTTAAAATTGAACTTAAACTTCTTAATCCTTAAAGATTTTCTTTTGAATTAAAAAAAAAAGCTTTTATTATTAATAATGCTTTCGTAAGACACTTTTTTCTTAAAAAGATGTATAATAGTAAGCGCAAATAATCTATTTAGCGATTAATTAAAAAGAAAAAACCCTTAAAATTTTTCTACAACTTACAAACCTGGAATGGATGAATCTTTATAATTTTGTCCAATGAACTGAGCATGAGGCATCTACTAAAGAAGCGACTTTTTCGATCGGTTTAACCTCAAACAGCACGTGCCTCGAAAAAGTGGCATTACCATTACCAGACCATTACCGTTACCATAAAAATATTTTTTTTGAAATTTTTTTAGAAAATTTCAGGATTAAATTTTTTTTTGATTGGATCGAAAATGATGTTAATGGTAACGATAAAGCTAACTGTAATAGAAACTAATGTAATGCTAATGCCACTTTTTCGAGGCAAGTGCTGTATTTATTAGGAGATTTAATATTTGCTAAATTAATTTTTGGCACGCCATTTAAATAGAATCATTCTTTTTTAAGGCTTGAAATTATTTTTTGTGCTTTTCATTGTTGGAAAAAGATTTTTGCGGAGATTAGGGATATCCCTTTTTATTCAAGTTTAAAAAAACTTATTGGTCCAAAAGAAAAATTTTAACTTACTTATGCATTTTATTTTGGTCTATCGAATGCTCGATACGTACAGCAACAACTGCTTAACTGTTTTATAGAGTACATTAAAAAGTTTACACTGACCACATATGGGCCTATTGATATTATCATTGGACACGAAAATGCTCTAAAATGATCGCTTCACTAATTAAGTATTGACTGATTTACTAAGAATTTGCTCTTGATACAAAATATCACCATAGGGCTTTTCTCAATTATTATCTGGCGTTTTCAGGGAACGTCGCTTCTGTAATTAACTAAAAACAAATGAAAAGCTTCTTAAAAAAACTGGTATCGTAAAATCTAGTGTAAATTAAAAGAGAAATACGATATTGGTATTTAGCAAAAATTTCCAGGAATGAAATTTGTCCCGTGAAAATTTAGCTGGCAAAATTATACTATGGGCTTATTTAAGGAAAAGTTTACTGTTTAGAAATTAAGGAAAATTATACTGAATGCTTATTTAAGCAAAATATTAGCATTTATACAGGGTTATCAGAAAATTTTTAAAATTTAAACTTTTAGAACTGTATAAAATTATTAATTGACTACATTTTAACCTTTTCTTAGTAGGATTACCTACCAAGGTTCTGGAAAGGTTTAAAATTTCAAAAATAGTCTTACTCTGAAACACGAAAAATTTTTTTTTTTAAATTGGGTATCATACCCAATTAGATAAATCAATTTTATAAATAAAAACCGAGAATGATTCTCGGTTTTTATTCGTTAAATTAAAAGCTCCAACAAAGCCAAAAACTACCACACTAAAAATTGGATGTTTGTACACTATTTTATCATTTAAAAACAAAAATTTTAAAATTTATACGATTCCTTTCAGATACTAGCAACACTTTCTGTACGCTTTGTCAACTTTCGATTGTCTTTCCATTCTATTCGATTGCTAATTTTCAACCATGACAAAACGACTTTAAAATAAAAATTGAATGTACAAAAAATTGAATTTTGGTTTTTAATTATAAAATTTTTTCAATTTTTTTTGTCATTTTTTCAAATATGAAAAATAAAACTCGATCAAATATTTGCTTAAATTTATTAATAATTAATTTTGCGCCAAATAAAATTCAATATTAAAATATGAGAATTCTAATTGTTTATGATTTCAACAAAAACAATAATAATCATGAATAATTATTTGAACACTGGTACGAGCTCGAATTTTTTGAGCATTGATCAAACTTATAAGTACAATAAAAAACTCTCAATAGCTTCATTTTTACAAACTGAAATTCTTGATTATGACGATTCAAATATAAAATCTGATCTATTTTCATCGAATATATCTAGTAATAAAATAAGTGAAAATGAGTACTCAATCAATTTAGGCAATGTGATTAAAAGGCCAAGGTATAAAATAGCTATAGACTTAATTGATTTTGATCAAAATCAAAAGTTTTTTCAAGAACAGGACGCCCTAAGAAAAAAACAATCGAATTATTATTCTCAAAATAGATTGTGTAAATGTGATGAATTAATTGGATTTAGGTATACAGAATTGGATGAGCTCGATCCCTATCAAAATATTATACTCTCATTTATTGTTTTTATTTCGGTTGTGTTGCTTACTTTTCTTTTAAATTTTTTTCAAGTTAGCTTTAATATTTGAAGTTTTAGGAATTTATTTTTAAACCACTCTTATACCACCTTTATAACTTTTATACTTTAATATGTTTATTCATATTTATAAAAGATATTTAAGATAAAATTTACTAGTAGTATTCCAAAATATTTCTTAGAAATTGGTTCCAGTAAAAAAATCTTTGAAACTGGGTGGAGATTGAATAAACAAAAAAAAAGATTTAAAAAACATAAATAATGTGAATGCCACATAAATGAAAAATATATCAATGAAAAAGAGATAATAGATCATATAAAATATATTTGTCAAAAACGTGAATTACACATAAGCAAATTTAATTAAGTTTTGAAAAACGCTAAAAGATGAGAGTTTTAAAATATTTTTCAAACTTTAAACGTTGTTACTCCATTTTACAGGATTTAGTGCGTAAAATTTTGAAAAAATTTAGACATAATTTTTAAGCTTTTTTATTTCCTAACAGGTTTAAGAGCTTATTTTTTTTCAAGTATGTTTAAAAACATTTTTTTTGTCTTTATTAATTTTCTTAACATAAAGGAAGTTTAAAAAAGTAGGGACAGTTTAAACATAAGATCAGTTGATCATTAATTTAAAATATAAAAATAATAATTTTAAATTCAAGATCACGATAATACCAAAATTAACGGGCATTTTAGAACTTAATTTTAGTTTAAATGCTTTTTAATTAATTTTTTTTTCTGGCTACTGTCCTTTTTTCATTAACTTTTCATGCTAAAAACCTTTTTTTTGAAGATGATTTTTTAAAAGTATTTTCAAATGTGTATAACACGATTTTGAATAAATATCAAGCTTCCTTTTAAAAAATAAAGCTTTTTTAAAATCTTGGATTTAAATCTTTGAGAAAAAAATTACGTCCGTCTCGACGTCTCGAAAAAATTTGAAGACTGTTAACTTTGAGCATGTTTAAAAAATGTTAAATAAAATTTATAAAATTTATAATATTTTTCACAGAACAACATCATAGTTTTAACTAATCGTAATGTTTAAAAATAATGTTAAAAAATTTTTTTTTAATAGTATGGTTCGGTATGGGTACGCTCTTAATTCGATATAAATGCTATACAAATAATAAGCTGACGTAGAGGTCTTAGGAAATAAGATTTTTTCTTTGTTTAACGTATATTTGTCAAATTAATTTATTTGTCTAATTTAGTTTTCCGAAATTTACCTGTACGAAATCAATTTGTCTAAACTACGCATAACCGATCAAAACAACCCATTACGAAGAAAATAAGATTTTTCTTTAAAAATCGAAACTAAAAAGATTTTTACACCCAAAAATTATTGTGAAATTATTCGAAAAAGGTGCAAGTTTTCTCGAAAAATTCTTTTAGAAACTGTAAAACAATAAAAAAAATCAAGTCTTTTAATTGGCTAATCAGCTCTACCTAAATCAAACCACTGTCTTTAGTAGATTTGGAAATCTAACAAAGATAAAATAATTGATAACTTTACAAGGACTTATTCTTTTAATAAACAGAAACAAGATTCTGGTAGATAATATTTTCAGCTTTTCCTTGATTGTTTTTGCAGCTAAATTGATTAAGGATTGAGATTGCCCAAAATTTTTTTTTTCGGTTTGGGTGTAAAAATCTTTTTTTTAGTTGTGAAAAGCAGATTTTTTGTTGTCAAAACACAACATCAGCTATCATTTTTTTAGCATTTTGGAATTTTAACTTCAGATAATATCAATTTTTTAATAAAATATCTTAAAGAATTGTAGAGAAATTCATTAGATTTAATAAAAAATCATTCAGGTTAAGTCATAGAGGCGTTGAACTTTGAAATTTACGACTAGAGCTTTTGACTCCGGGACTATAAATAAAAAATAATAATCAGTTAAAAAATTAATTGTATAAATTATAATTTCCAAGAATATGAAAGTATATCTTTCCTAATATGCATTTTTTGATAATTATGGATTCAAATCCATGATTCGATCGAATCCAAGATTTTTTTAAACAGCGTCTTTAACAGACTGTCGACTTATTTTATAAATATACTTTACCCTATATTTAAACAAAGACTTGTAAGAAGCTAAGGAATATGATATTTAAAAAAAAATAACAATAACAAAAAAAATCATACCATTTTGTCTTTAAAAACATGTACTTAAATATTCAGCAAAATTATGCAAAATTATTTGATTAATATTTTTCTAATTTAAAAAAAAATTAATCAGAGAAAAATTTCGAATAGAAAATTTAAATGATTAAAACCTTGGCTCAGTTAGCCTCGAATAAATTTTTTTATGTCGGATCATCGTTAACTTTATTTGGTTATTTATCCATTAAAAAGTCTGAAAAATCGAAAGAAGACGAACAAAATGACCAGAAAGATGTTTTAATAAATCACAACGAACAAAAAGATCTAACAAATCAGCCGACTGAGTACATTTATGTTCCTAACATAGAAAATTTGATCTCATTACCTCGCTTTGAAAAGGCTCTTTTATTAATTAAACTCTCCAATAAGCAACCTAATGAAAATAATTATTCAAAATGTATTCATGAATTGGATAAGTTATCAACTGATTTATTTCCGTCTATAACTAAACTAGAACATTTAACCAAACTTAAATTTCATAGATTTCCTCGATCAAATCCGTTTTTAAACGATGGCCTAGCTTTATACATAAGTCAACTCCTAAATTATGATTTACAAATTGAACTAGCTTTTCGTTCAATTAGTTGTGATAATAGATTTTTTAGATGCGAACCACCAGGCACTAGAGATAAATTAAAAAAAATGAAATCAAATCAAAAAGCCTTGTCTATTTACGACGATCCAGCTTATTTTATTCTATTCGAATTTTACAACAATTTTTCATCGGTAAATTCAAAATTTGATTCGAAAATGTTTGTTAAAATAAATTCGGAGATGAAATTTTTAACTCTATCGGAGTATGTTATCAAACATCGTCCCAAAGTAAATGTGTGGTCAGCTGATTTGGATAATATTTTAGACGAATTAGACGATGAAGATATCGATTCGATTCTCGACGATTTGCCTAAAGAAAGATCGAAAAAAATAAGTAAAATTAAGAGCTTAAAACAAAAAGTTAAATCTGAATTTATCGAAAGAAATGAGGGTTTAATATTAGACTTAATTGATCGCATGATTAAAATTGATCCCGATGAGTTCATTAGATTAGGCGGAATGGAATTATTAATCCTTATGTTTGAAAGACACAAAAATGAAGACAGTTATATACAAGTTATCGGAAATTGTTTGAATACCCTTAGCTTGAACTCGAAAAATCGACGTTTATTTGTTGAATCCGGTTGGTTAAAACGTTTACATGAAATGAGATTAAACTACGAACTCACAGAGGATATAACATCTGTAACTAAAGAATTAACAGCACATAAAATTTTATATAATTTATCTCAGAGTAAAAAAAAAGATGCAATTCTGTATCCCAATATGATTTTTCCCTTACATCCTAAATATTCTGATTTAGTCGAACAGTCTAAGCCAAACGAACAGCATCGACATGTAGTCGATATTATATTTGTTCACGGTCTAAGAGGTAGTGTCTTTAAGACATGGCGTCAAGATGATGTAGCACAAGATTCGGATTTTCTAAACAAAATAAATGTTTATATTGAAAAAAAAATTAAAATGTACACACATTGTTGGCCTGCTGATTGGTTACCTAAAGATTTAGGTGAAAAAAATGTAAGACTTATTGGAGTGAATTACGAATCTTTATACAGTTTATGGGGTCAAGAGTTAATTGAAGAAAATAAACTAAAATCAAGTATTAAACAACGAGCTATTGATTTGTTTAGAGAGGCAAGACATGTTGGAATAGGTGATAGGCCTTGTATATGGGTGTGTCATTCTATGGGGGGTTTAATAGTCAAACAAATGCTGGTTAATTTAAGTCAAATGGAAGAGGAGGGTCGAAAAATCAGTGACAATACTAAAGGTATAATATTTTTAAGTACACCACATTTAGGATCTTCAATTGCAAAAACAGCAACCAAGTTTAAATTTGCGACAAATCCGTCAGCAGAAATATTCGAGTTGTCTATGCACAATGATTATTTAGTAGATTTGAATAAAAAATTTTTAAATTTGGTCAAAAATGGGAACGAAATGAAAATATTGAGTCTTTGTGAAGGTCTACCGACTTATTTAGGCTTTAATTTGTACGTTAAAACGGTCACTGAGACATCGGCTAATTTGAATTATGGTGATTTTTGTTTAGTGAATGACAAGGATCATTTAAATATATGCAAGCCGACAAGTCAAGATTGTTTTGTTTATGTTAAAATCAAAGATTTTTTAAGCGATTTTTTAAGTGAAGAAATTTCAAATTGTAAAAAATGTAAAAAAATTACACAAGAAAAAAATGAAAAAATTTTCGAAATTAATGAAAATTTTTTAAAAGATTTTTAAAATTTTTCTTGTTTTTTCTTTTTAATAAAAGTTTTGAATTTAAAATTTTTTATTTTTTTAATCAACATTGGAATTAGGATTCCAAAAAAAATTTCCATAAATTTTATTTGATTTTGTTTGTTGATTTTTTTTAGATTTCGGAATGTCGTCTAATCAACCAATGGACACATCGGAGCCGTTGCCTAAAACATCGACTACATCACAATCCGAAATAGCTCAAAAAACATGGGAGCTCAATAACAAAATTAGTGGTATTTATTAGAAGTTTTTTTATTTTTCCTTTTACTATTTCACCATGGTGAAATGAATTCATGTAAAAGGAAACCTGCAGGTGTTTACATGAATTCTTGATGTATCTCATGAAAAACAACCCTCATACAAAGGAGAAAAGTTGCATAATTATGTTTTTATTTATCATCCCCAGATGAATATTCTAATACTTTAAATTAAATTAAATTAAATTAAATTGAAAAAAAACTTTTTGTCCTTGTAGCACCTCTTTCGAAAACTACGGTTTTACCTCAACGATATTTTTTCAAAAATCATTTTTTTTTTCGAGCTTTTACGATTTTTGGGAAGAGATTTACCTTAAAATGGGGGATTCAAATTTATTAAAAAATGAAACAATATCAGTATTTTTTGAAAATATTTTGAATTATAATATTTTTTTTTTATAAAGAAATAAGTGCTGTTGAAGAATTATACAAATTTGATGAAGTAGCTCACCGAAATTTGTTAAATGAAAAGCCATGGGAAAAAGATCCACATTATTTTAAAGATGTTCGTGTGTCAGCATTAGCTTTATTAAAAATGGTAATTCACGCTAGATCTGGAGGTAATATTGAAGTAATGGGTTTACTGTTAGGAAAAGTTGATGGTCAAACTATGATTGTAATGGACTCTTTTGCACTACCAGTAGAAGGCACTGAGACTAGAGTTAACGCTCATGTACAAGCTTACGAATACATGGTTACATATACAGCTATGGCTAAACAAGTAAATCGATTAGAAAATGTAATCGGTTGGTATCACAGTCATCCTGGTTATGGTTGTTGGCTATCAGGTATCGATGTCAGCACACAAATGTTAAATCAACAATTTCAAGAACCCTGGGTTGCTATCGTAGTTGATCCTACAAGAACTGTTTCTTCTGGTAAAGTAAATCTCGGAGCCTTTAGAACATATCCTAAAAATTATAAGCCACCAGATGAGGGACCTTCTGAATATCAGAGTATTCCGTTGAATAAAATCGAAGACTTTGGTGTCCATTGTAAACAGTAAGTTATTACTCATACAATTTATTAAATTAGTCTTTTTTATTAAATTAGTTCCTCTTAAAAAAATTTTTTAATCTTTCTATTCAGCTTAAAATTAATAGATTTTCGACAAAAAATTAAATAATATTTTTTGTTGGTTCGATTATTAAGTTTCATTTTTGGAATGGTTAATTAAAATTCAAGCCAAATAAAAAAGGAGTCTAATAGAGAAAATATTGAACACCTAAATTCAAAAATTATGGTGCTTTTATATCATTTTTTAAATAAGACCTCACAAAAAAAAGAGAAACCCTTAAAATATTTATTCTATTGTGATCAAATCATTTGTTTGAAAAATAATTTTTCTACCAGACTGATCCTCGAGATCATCAACACCAACCTGTTAGAGCCATCATAATTATCTGACCGAGTTTTTTCTTCTAAATTTTCATAACATATTTTAAAAACTCTTTTTCTTCCCCTTCATCTAAATTTTTTTCTATGTCAACTCCATATTTTCCTTCATCAAAAGCGTCACCATCCAATGAATTCCGACAAAAAATTTTTTCCAAATTGCCTAAAGAGCTAAATATCGAACCGCAATCAGACCTTAAATCTGATTCTGCATCCGAATATCTTTCGGAGACTTTTTAAGAAAAGTAGAAAAAATTTTCAGATATATACGAATTCGAAGCATTCTTTAAATTTAGAATTTACAAGTAGAAAATATCTCAAGTGACCATTTTTCAAGAAATTTTTATTTTTAGATATTACTCTTTGGATGTTTCATATTTCAAGTCAATTCTAGATAAAAGTTTGTTGGAGTTTTTATGGAATCGTTACTGGGTAAACACTTTAAGCTCTTCAAGTCTATTAACAGTAATATTTTTTATCATGAAGTATTTTTTTAAACAAAACTCATAATATTTTTTTTCTTATTTTAAGAATGCTGATTATACTACAGGTCAAATATTCGACATAGCAGATAAATTAGAAGAAGCTGAGTCTCAATTGGGAAAAGGTGGTTTTATAGGCGCCTTCGATTTTCCAGACACATCAAAACAATCCGAAGATAAATTATCAAAAGTGTGTAAAGATAGTAAAAAAACAGTGATTGAATGTATTCATGGTCTTATGTCTCAAGTTCTCAAGGATCAACTTGTTAATAAAGTCAAAACCACAAATTAATTTTTTGTAAAATTTACTCTCCTTTTTTTTCCTTCTAAATTTTATTTATATATCGGAATAAATTTATTTGATTTTGATTTTAATTTATTTTGCTTTTTTTTTTAATTTTGATTACGTAATTATATTTTTTCATATTTTTTCCCTTTAAAAACATCTAAATCAATACTTTTATTAAAACTAAGATTCAGTCATTCGTAAGCTTAAATTTAGGATAATACTTAATGATTTAATATCGATTATTTAATTAAATTTGAGAATCTAAAACAAAAATTTAGGCTTTTTTTTTTAGAATATGGTATTGGAAACTCGGGTCTTACCAATATACAAATATTTTCTGATGAGCACGCAACTTTATTTTCACACACAAACTGTGTAAATAAAATTTTAAAACATTATTTTTTAATATCAACTATTAAATGTGTGTTTAATGAATTTAAATTTGAATTTATTTACGAAGAAAATTTTTTTGAATTTAAAAATATACCCGTATTGACTCGAAATTAAGAATAATTCGAATTATTTTTTATTCTTCCAATTGAAGAAATAGAACTGCTTTTTATTCTTAATTCGAATCATTTTTCAATTTATTTTTTATTGGAAATTTAAACTCAAGACTTTGAATTGAGTTATTTTTTGAAAAAAAAATCACTGTAAGTGAATTCAAGAGGATAAATTTCAATAAAACTGGACTTCACAATCATATTCAATCAAGTCCAATTTCGTTAATTCTGAGAACTAGTGGATTTTAATTAAGTTATATTCATAATCTTTAATAAAGTTGGCGATTTAAAAATATCATACTTTATGTTTAAGAGTATTCTACTTAAAATTCGTTAAAAATTACAACCCTGGTCGTTCACATGTTCCAAAAATGAACTTTCATGAACGTTCATGTTCATCCGAATTCATGTGAACGTTCAGAAATGTTCAAATCCTTTCAAATATTTTCAAATCTTTTCAGGACCTTTCATAAGTTTTCTTGAGCATCTCAAAAATTTTAAAATGAATTTTAAAAATATTTAAAATTATTTTTAAAATTAAAAAAATATTTTTTCCTTTAAAATTTATTTCTAAACTAT
>NTPY01000067.1:709480-746655 GCA_002922825.1 Brachionus calyciflorus
TGAGAGACGACGCAACTTAAAAAAAAATATATCCAAAAAAAAATAAATATTTATTTAAAAAAAAATTTTAACAAAAAAATTACTACCCCCTGTTTAATTTTTTTTAAAGAGGGGGTTACGTAACTTTTTTGTAGAATTAATTTTTTAAAAAATTTAAAATTTTTTGCTTCTTTATCAAAGACAGTCTGTTACCATATTACAATAAAAAAAAAGTGTTACTTTTTTTATGACTATCAGTCGATGTTGAATAATGTATAATAGATAATTATTTTTTATTCTGTGTTGTTATTAGCTCAAAGAATTTTAGGGTTTCGTTTACATGGATCCCTATTTAAGCCCGCTTGTAAAAGATTAATTTTTATACTAGAAAAGTAAACAACATATTTTTTTTCTCATTTTACTTTGAATATTCATCATTTGGCATTTTTAACCAACATGAAGATAAATGGATTTTTTTGTGTATGTGAATAAATTTCAATATAAATAAGAGATGTATTTTGCTTTTTTTTTTCTCAACTAATTCTATGATTTTTTTCACCATTAACTAAAAGTTAGATTGATCGAGCATTTACTTTTTTTAAAAAAGTTAAAATAAAAATCCTTAAACATTTATTGACCACATTTTTTGAGCGTATTTCTGATGACTAAGTTTATCTAACATTTGAAAAGTATTATTCAGAATTTATTTCAAAAGAAAAATTGGTTTGAAATTTATGATTCTTTGTTTTACGAATAAATTATATGAAAATTGGTTTAATTATTTTAAAGAAAATTCAAAAATCAATTTTTTTTCTAAAGACTTTTCCACAATAATTTTCAACTTTGAATCAAATTCATTTATTTTTTAAGTTTCAGACATTTTCAGGGTTTATGCGCCCATATGTGGCTTCTAGCGCATGTATTTCTTTGAAAATAAAAATTAGTTCAAATTTATAATTATTTTTAAACTTTTAAAAGCATCTTTTTTTTAATTTTTGGAGAATTAGGGATTTAACTGGTCATATTAAATGTGAACCCGGAAGTGATATATAATAAATTAGGGTTCAATTATAAGCCATTACAGTCACTCAGTTCGAAAACTAAATTTAAACTGTTGAAGTTAAAATTAAGACAAATTGTTCAGCGATTAGACACTTTGCCTCTTTTAATCACACATAAATTTTATGTCAGCAATTTACAATTAACATCTTCCCATAAGTTTGAGATAATCCGCATAAAATAATTAAAATCTAAAGGATGACATACTCTGTGAGAGTGTCTCTTTGTAAGATAATGAGAAATTGTTAAGTAACAAATCTGAATGGCTCCTTTCGAATTTATAAAAAAAAAAGCTGATGTGACTTTTTTGTTAATTCTTCATTAATAGCTTGCCAGAATTTCAATAAATCTTTCAGCACAGTTACATTTTACTAATAATTGGATTTGTAATAAAATACGTTTCTAAAACTCTAGGGCTTAAAACTTATTTACAAAAAGTAACAACCCTCTAGATTTTAATCAAATTTTTAAATTAAAATTTTGTGACAAAAATTTTTTTTTCATATTCAGATGTTTTTTTTAACCTTTGTAACTCTTTATTATAAAAAAAAAAGTTGTAAACAGTTTTATAACAACAAGACAAGGCAATTTTTCTAATTGAAAAAAATATTTATAGGCTTCTATTTTTTTTTTGAATCACGTCTATACTATCTCAAATGCATTTTACTTTAAACTAAAATACTCCGCTATAAATTTTATTTCAAAAAATTAATTTTCCTAAATTTTATTAATTGATATTCAAGACTTGGGAATCAAATAAGTTTGCCTAATCAAAAAACAGGTCTTTTATAATCTATTTCAAGGATACAATATTTCATTAGATATATTTATATAGTGTCTTTAAAAAACTTATCTTATTCTTATTTTTAAAATTTAAAAAAAAAATTAAATTTCATAGTGAGCCTAAGATTATGTAATTCTTATTTAATTTAACTGAGCAACTAACACCTTTTTTTTTAATTTTAATTTTCAAGTTTATATGTTTTGATTGTTTGAATAAATGTAAAATTTGCATTTATGATTTTATGATATTTACTTGAGTACAGTTTTTAATCCGAGCAAATTAGGTTATTTTCATTAAATTTCAGCATGTTTTCTTTTTGTTTTGTTGTTATTGTTTTTTTTGTTACATTTAAATTTCAAGTCAGAAATCAAATAAAAAAAACAATCAAAATTTGATAAATAAATGCTTTCAAAATAATTAGCAAAATGTTTACACACTTGTCTAAGCTAATTATCAAATAACATGTTTGGTTACAATTATTTTAGATCCAATTTTTTTTTCAAAAGAAATAAAAAGCTGGGAGCTTTTTGTTAAGGAAATGAAAATTTTTATTTTTAACTTAATTCAAGAAATTTAATAAAATTTTATTTCAAAAATATTGAATCAGATATTTTGACATAATCTTTAAAAATCAAATTGATCTCTACTAGTTAAGGAAAGTTGGTAATTCAGATGTTTCAAATTAGTCGTAATGTTTTTAAAAAAACTAATTAAGGAAGCTTTATTGGGTCTAGTCGGTTAGGTGAACCATAGTTCACTTATTAAGTTAACAAATCTTGTTCTCGGGTTTGGTGAACAACTTGTTCACATGACCTTTTTGTTCACTTAAAGGTGAACTAAGTTTAAATTAGGAGAACCAATCTTAAAAAATTAAAAAAAAAAATAATTATCAAATTTTATTTCTAAAGAAATTTTCCTTTTTTATAAATCGTTTTACATGGACTTTAAAGTGTGAAATTCACTGTTACAATAGAAATTTTTTTATTTTATTATTATATTTTTTGTTCACCAAACCTGAGAACAAGATTTGTTCACTTAGTGGATGAACTCTTATCATTCTTACCATAGTTCATCGACTAGACCCGCTTTATGACGACAAATTTTTAAAAAATTTGGAATTTAATTTTTTTGCGTAATTTTCCATCATACGCTAATAATAAGAATATATTCAGAATTCAGCTTAAAAAAAATTAATTGTTATAAAAATAATAGCTTTTTTTCTAAAGTAACTTGTATGCGTTGGAACATTAATCTATATAGTGGTAATTTTTAAGCACATTAAGAGTTTGATTTGTAAAATTAAAAAAATTCATAATTAGTAAATCTTTCGTTTCACTAAAATTTTCATTAATTATCTGAAAAAATAAAATAATAAAAGTATTAAAAAAAAAGGTTTTTTTATTAATAACTCTATCTATTTCAAGACTTAAACTTATTTTATTCCTGGAGATACAAGTTTTAATTTCTAAATAAAACAATATTAAAATTTACTGATTTAAACATTAATCTAATTGTAAATAATTTATAATTTTACTTGATAGTTTAGGTGTAGCTGTAGGGTTTCGTGGTAATTTTAAACTAGATAAAAGTTCTTGAGTATTTACATAATACCATTTGCCTACGCTTCAATTAACTATTGAATTGTTATTAGTTCAATTGCCTAAAATTAAACTAAAGAAGAAATCATGTAACAAAAAAAAATTGAATGATATTAACTAACATCCTAAAAGTTTTCATTGTTTTCTTCTCTTAAAAGAAGCTTTTTTTGCTCTTTTTCTTTAATTTAAAAAAATTTTAATTATAAAGGAACATTTAAAAACATTCCATTAAAATCACCAATTTTTTCCTAATGTAATGTTTTGACTTGTTTTTGATTTTTAATAAAGCAAGTTTTCAAATGTTTATGTGTTTTTTTGTCGGATTCGTTCTGAAAATGTTTTGAGTCTGTTTGCACAATGAGTAAGCACTTTTTGATTTTTCTTGGTCGAACTGCAAAATATTTCTTTAAGGCGCTTTATTTGTGAGAACAATTTTCGACCGGTTTTTATCATGTTCTTTTATTCGAAAATTTTTCGATGAGAAAAAATGACTCCAACATAAAAAAAAGTTGTATTAGAAGCATTAGATGAAAATCTATCGTATTTGAACTCAATTTTATTTTGGACAACTTTTTTCAAAATTGTCCAGTATTTTTTTATTCATTTTTTTTTTGTTATCACTCGAAAAAAACACTTTTTTTGCCTCAAATACAAGATCCTGATGTAATACGGTAGGTTGCATTTTTCAATTATTTTCATTCATTAGAGACAGTAAAAATATTTAAAAATAACTCAAATAAGATGAAATTTTTGACTTAAATACAACAGCAACTTTCTTTTATTTATGGTTACTTCTATTTGAGGAAAAACAGTAGACTTTTTAAGTAGTTTTTGCTCAACAAGTTACAGCATGTCAATTACAAAGATTCAAAAAGTTGTTTTCTAAAAAAAAAATATTTTTCATGACGTTGTACATTTTATTTTAAATTGATATTTATTTTTTAATCAAGTTTGATTTTTTGAATCATATTTCAAATTTTACTGAAATGTTTTCAGCATTATTCGAACGATTTCAATTGTAATTTAGATTGACATTCAATTTTTGATATATTTATCAATTTTTTTTACTCAAAACAGAATAATTTTATGGGACAGCACTTGCCTCGAAAAAGTGGCATTACCATTACCGTTACCGTTACCATTACAATTTTCGAAAAAAATACCTTTTATAAATTTTTTTAAATATTTTTTTGATAAAAAATCGGTAAAAAATTAAAAAAAAAATATTTCGAAAAAAAAATTTATAAAAGGTATTTTTTTCGAAAATTGTAATGGTAACGGTAACGGTAATGGTAATGCCACTTTTTCGAGGCAAGTGCTGTAATATCGTATTATTAATGGATGTTAAATATGGTAGATCCATAGATGAGACTCTCTTAGTAAAAATTTAAAGATTCATTTAAATACAATAGAGATGACTAACGGAAATAGATGAGGTTAAATTTTGAAAATTTGCAGTCAACTCTCGTTAATTTTGAGATACGAACAAAAAATTTACATCTCTCAAAATTTACTTAAGCATGTAAAATATTTTTTCGATTTGAAGCTTCATAATTCGAACCATTAATTTTTACCTTCCAAAAATTTCGGAGTAACGATGTTTGGCTGTATTTTAATTTGAGAATATTCTGATTATCCTTTTTTGAAATTTTTCATGACCTGATTCTTATTTAAGCATTGCTTAAGAGGATATTGTTCAAGAGAAAACTCTTAAGCAGTAATTAACCGAAAATTTTAAAAAAATTCGTCTTAAACAACTCTTAAGCATTTCTTTTTGACTGTTTAAAATCTCTTAAGACTCTCTTAAACAACGTCTTAAACAGACTGTCAACTTGTTTCAAAAATGTGTTCAGGCTCATTTATAAAACAAAATAGTGATTTGCGATATGATTTTAAAATTTTAAAATAAAAATTTGTATTTTTGTTTTTTCATCAATTAAACCTTTCAATTTAAAATAAAATAAACTAATGCCTAAATTTTTTTTAGTCAGTCAAATTGCCTTACAAATATTTTTTGTAGAGGATCTTATATATTTTTCAGAAATTCTTTAGGCCATGTTTTTATAATCTAGGTTTGAATTCGAATTTATTTTCTCCAAGCAGACATTTTTTAAGGTGTTTACATATAGATGCCTTAAGGTAATTATTCATTATATTCTATAAAAAGCCAAAGAGAAAACAAAATGTAACTTTAGCAAATAACAAAATAAAACTTGAAGCTAATTCTACATTTTATAACTATCTATCTATCAATCACACATATACACCTTTGTTTTAATTACCATTTATTCTAATTAGGTAAAATAAAAAATTTATAAACACCTGTTTTAAATAGGCTGAAGAAGATCCAATTTCAATTTTTTTTTATTTTTTCAAAATTTCAAAATAATTATAAGTTCCTTCCATTCGTTTTTATTTTTTTTAAATGCAATGTTCTAAATAAATAAAAAAAATTTCTACCTTACTTTTACAGTACCAACAACCAATTTCAAAAACAAAAACAATAATAAAATCTTTTTTTTTCTATTTTTTACTTCGCAATTTAAATTGTTTTATATTAATATTTTTATTCAATTTTAATTAGTATCAAATTTCACCTCAACCCCTCCGATCTTTTTATTTTTTTTGATTTTTATAATTTTATAAAATAATTTATTTTTGTGTCATTAGATTTATTTTCTAAGGACGAAAAATGTCTAGTTATAGGCGTACATATTCAAGTGATAGATTTCATCACGAATCAGTTAAAGAGACGGTTCAAGTTATTGAACCAGTAAGGAGACCTTCGATTACTCTAATTAAAGCTCCATCAATAACTTCCATAGTAAGCATAAATAGAGAATCGAGACCAAAAAGTTTTCGTATCAATTCACATGCCAATGACAATTGTATAAATATTAAAGTTGAACATGACAATGGAAATTGTGGTAGTTCAGTTAAGACCACTTATATTTATGATAATAATAGCCAAAAAAATCAAGAATTAGACTATAAATATAAGTATTCTTATAATGAATCAAGTGAAACATACCGCAAAAGATCTTGCTCATCGAGTGCACTAAAATCTAAGTCAATGTCTAATATTTCAAAAATTTCATCTTCATCATCGAGTGATAGTGATAATGAAAATTCTGGTGTAACATTTTTTTACGATAACAACGATGCCAATAGACAAGTTACTTATGTCAAGCATAGTAATAATGTTAATGACTCTGGTTTAAGTTTAGAAGGTTGTCTAGTCAAAGCAAGTCCTACTTTTTTGCCAGTAACAAGAAGTTTACAATTAGGTGCCATTTTTAATGGATCATCATTTGGTCTCTTAAGTACATAAAAAGTTATTTGAAATTTTATTTTATTTCAAGTTGGCTAAATTTTTTTTATTATATTATTAAGCTGAGCACTTGTCAATTAAAGACTCGTTTAATGTATCATTTGATTTTAAAACAACTGCCAAAAATGGAATTTTAATGATAGTTGTCGATCCATCAACACAAGATTCATTTTTTATTGAACTATATGATTCTCAAGTATTAATTTTATTTTTCTTTTAAATAACGAGGTAAAGTCGCTTCTGATTCTGAACCACCCTTAATATCCTGAAATTTGTCTTTCTTTTTAAATGTTTTTTCAAGTCTTATTATTTTTTTAATATTAAAATTTATTGCCAATAATTTTTTCATAAAATATTCCAAAGCTAAATCTTTTTTTATGCAAAGTGAAAATTCTTGCCAAGTTTGGCATAATCTTTTAACATAATTTATTTCAGTTCTAAATTTTTTTTTTCAACATCTCAAAATCTCGTCAATTACTTCAAAATCTTTAACTTTTAAATAGGACTTAATTACTTTATAACATGAACCTTTGGATATTAGTTATAAATGTAAAATGCATTTTCATTACATAGAAAAAGCAAATACACAATAGACTGAGTTTCGGCTCAGAATAACACTACAGTACATTTCTAAAAAAGGTAACATGTTTTTAAACATATCTAAAGACGGTCTTAAACATCCCATTGGTAATGTGTTAAAAGGTCTTGAGCAGCTCAAGAGCATTATTCTTTGACTATTTAAAATCTCTTAAGACGCGCTTAAAAAAAGTCTTGAACATACAGTCAACTTATTTCAGAAATATACTGTATGCATCTGAAGACAACTGAGACCTTGCTTGTACAAAAGTTTTCTTGAGGCTTTTTAGAATCTATTAAAACTATTATAAAAAGTTTCCAAACCCAAATAATTTATTTAACTCAAAATTTCTATTTAGCTTTATCTAATTATGCTATCGACTCATTTTCGTAAAGAGTCTTGCTTTTAATTTCAACTTGATAAGAAAAATATTTTTTTATGGGAAATTTTTTTGTTATTTATGTTAAAATAAAATTGTGTTAGATAAATTTTATAGTTAATTTTTGCGTCATATTTCGTTTTCTAATCTTTAAAATCTTATGTAAAAAAATTAGATAAGAGTCAAATTTTTTTAAATTGTTTTATAGCTAAAAGCAACATTACTGATTGATGGTGAACCAGATAGTTGTTGGACAGAATTTCCAAGACCAGTTTTATGTAATGACAATTGGGCGAACGTTAACATTCAAGTAATTGGAACACGTATGACCATGACAGTTAAAAATGAATATATAACTAAGCATCATAGACACCACTTATCATATCCTATTAGAGGAGATTTGTTTATAGCTGGACATCCGGGTAACAAAAACTCTCACATTTTTAGTCATTTTAAAATTATTAAATAATTGATTTATATTGATAAAATAGCCACAATTAAGCCTCCATTCGCTTGTCGTTCAAGAGAATTTTTTATTGGCGAGATGAGAAATTTTTTTGTCAATGGTGAAGGAATTAAATGGTACGGCATACCAGGTTCGATAAATCCACGATTAAGAAATTGGTATTGAGAAAAGGTCTCATAGAGAGTCACATGACAATAGAGAATTGATTTTACAAGCTTCTAGTTTTAATATATTTTTTTTAATTGTTAAGAAACATTCCTAATTTTATTGTATAATTTTAGTTTGTGGGATAACCGTTTGGCGATAAAAAAAGCTTTATAATTTTTTTAATTTAATTGTAAATAGTAATAATAAGTATTTTTCATTTATATTGATAGTTTTGCCGCCTTAAAATCATAAAGAAGTATAGGTATAAATATTTCTTTCTTTTCTTAATGTTACGCTATAGATTTAGACATATTTTGCTTTTAATTACCATTAATGGCCTTAATTTAATTAATAAAAAAATGTTCAAAAAAAATTGTTCCTTAAAAATTTTATATATAATTTGACTCTTGAGTTGAGATTTTATTTCGAATTTTTTATAGTACAAACTAAAACTAACTTGTACAATACTGGTCTTTCACATGTTCCCAAAATGAACGTTCATGAACGTTCACGAACGTTCATCCGATTTTTGAACGTTCATGAATGTTCACGAACGTTCATGAACGTTCCTGATCATTATATGAACGTTCACGAACGTTCATTTATTAAGAATGGGAAAATCGTTTTTAAGCCAAAAAAAAGTTGATTGTAACGTTTAAAAATTTTTATGAATTAATTTAATGAATTTGTTAAATTATTTATCAAAAATGTAATTTTAGTTGACCTTACCTACAAATAAATTGTCTTTTTTCCTAATCTTTTTAGAAGATTTTTCTACTTACTCAATAGTCCAAATTTAAAAATGTACAATAATTATTAAATTCAATTAGCGAAGTTATCATATTAGTCACTCTTAAAAAAAATTCTAGGAAGGCAGAAACAACTTGAAACTTTTCTTAGTTCCGAAAAAAAAACATCTCATTTTATTAAAAAATGAATCGATTAAATAGACAAACTGATCTTTAATTTTGTTTTTGGAAAATAATATAACAAATTCATAAAATTAATTCATAAAAAGTTTTAAACGTTACAATCAACTTTTTTTTGGCTTAAAAACGATTTTCCCATTCTTAATAAATGAACGTTCGTGAACGTTCATATAATGATCACGAACGTTCATGAACGTTCGTGAACATTCATGAACGTTCATTTTGGGAACATGTGAAAGACCAGTATTGTAGTTGAACAACAATGAGAATTTGCATTCAAACGAAAAAAAAAATAATGGGTGTTCGATAATAAATGACCGTTTATGTTTTGTAACAAAAAAAATATGTTTCAGTCAACCAAAATTGTTGAAATTTTATACACATATACCAGCACTATTCTTGTTTAAGAAATTAGTTTATTCAACATTCTACCTCTATTTATCCTAAAGCAATATTTCCTCGAAGGTTTAGATATTTTGAAATTTTCATTTATAGATTTTCGGATGTGAACTTTTATGCTGATTAAAACGTAGAACATTTTATTTTCATTTCCCGTTCAAAAGTTATTGACAAAAAAACACCAAAAAATGACATTTTTCGAAAATATCAACAAAGGACTTTTTTGATCTTTGATAATGTCAACCTCGTTTGTCGAAACTTCGGACTGAATAAAATTATTTATCAAAAAAGAACCTTGTTTTAATTTATTTGTATTTCAAATTTTTGAATTTAATTTTGAAATTACATAAAAAGATCATACAGTACTGATTTGTCACTATGTTTTCACCAGATTTCTCGTGAATTCCCCGGAATTTCGGGGAATTCACCGGAATTCTTGGAAAAAAAAATCGTGAATTTACTAGATTTCCAGTGAATTCACCGAAATTCACGAGAATTTTGGGGAATTTATATCCATAATATTTATTTCAAAGAAATTTTTTTTAAAACTAATATGGAGGGAAAAACATTAAAAAACGAATTTTTTTTTTGGCCTTTTCGAATTCCGGGAAATTTACTGGAATTTCAGTGAATTCCGGTGAATTCCCCAAAATTCACGAGAAATCTGGTGAAAACATAGTGACAACTGTAGTATTAAAGATATTTTTATAGAGAATTCCTGAAGCAGATTTAGGTCAAACAGAACATTTTTGTCAAACTGTTTTTTTTACAAAAAACCGATTGTAAATTCAGACTTAAGTTTTTTGACATAATTTTTGAGTCTCGCTGAATATGTGACCGGATGACTCTTGTCGGTTTGGTGAGCGGAATTTTTTTTTCAGGTCAAAAAAGTTTGGGTCAAGTATAATGTGACCAAGAAAAATTTTTTATAAAAAAAAATAAAAATTTGGTGAGTCAAGGAAAAATATTTGTGACCATAAAAAAATTTGAATTTTTACAATAAATTATTTAAATCTTAATTATCTAATTCAATTCACTATCAAAAAATCAAAATATTATTTTCCGTTCACCTGAAAAAAAAATTCCGTTCACCAAACCGACAAGAGTCATCCGGTCACATAACACGCAAGACCCAATTTTTTTTTAATTTTATTATATCTCATCCATTGAGTATCACTACTCTCCTAACAATTAATCAAAGAGAAAATAAAAAAGCTTTTCTAAAATAAATTTATTAAACGTCTTCTTTGTAAGAAGCAAATACAAAAAAAATTCAAAAAAATTTATTCGGTAATATAAAATTCTAATTTAAAAAAAAAACTAAATAACAAGTGCATGTCTAAAGCTTCTATACAATTATACATTATTTTCTGGTAATTTTATAACAACTTCATTTTGGTTATTTAGATGATGTATTAGCTTTTCTAATTTCAAGTCTTTGTCTTCAGCATAATACTTATTGAATAGATGTTTATAATTGATTATCTCCTTAAGTTTGAAAGATCTCAAACAATCTTTTTTCTTAAACTTAAATATTTGAAAAAAAAATAAAGTAAAATTTAAAATTTTTTTTAGAATAAATTAAATTACTCTTTTTTGAATGAAACTCTTGAAATTGTTATGCTTTAGAATGAAATTATTTTTAGCTGTAAAATAATCATCTTCACAACTAGCTCTGGACAATATTGCTGAAGTTAGATGTAATAACCATAAAAGTGATAAGGAAACAGTTAAATAAAAAAGATTGAGAATGCTATTATTGATATCTTCGGAAGTAAGAATTAATTCGTCATAGTCACCATGATTTTTTATAATATTTGTAAAATGGAATATTTGTGGATATAAATAGGCAGTTTGATACATCCATAAAGCACGCCATGTATTAACTGTTGAGATAAAACCTGCGAAAAAAATTATGTACAATAAAATTCGATTTTTTATTGTTAACTTGTGCTTTTCGTAATTTTCTCTTTCGTCAGTGTTTATCAAATTTTCTGTTTGATTCAAATTTTCTATTTCGTTTGTGAATTCTTTTTTGGAAGAATATTTATTTATTGGTTTGTTTAACATGTGAAGAAGAATATAAAGTGATAATCCGATTATTAGGCTAACATTTGCCGAATTTTTGTGATTTGTAAAATTGACTTCGTCTGAAGCCGATTCATTTTGTGGATAAACATATACATCCATTAAATGCCATAGGCCACGCCATGACTGTATTGTAAAAATATCTGCAAAGTATTCTAGAATAAAATTTAGCATAAATAGCCATCTTGTCATTCTAATCTTTAATATTAATCACTTTTAGATTTCCTCTTTTTTTTTAAATTAATTTGGAGCCCATTTTTAAGTCTCTTATGATATAATTCAACTTATTTTAAAAGAAATAATATTTTGTCACCTAATTCTGAACTGGTCAAGTAAATTACCTCCTGGTCATCTATTTAATTTAATGGTCAAATAATTTTTTTTGGTCAGATATTTAATTTCATTTTTTTATGCTCTTATTATTATCAAAAAATATCATCAAGTTATATTGGGAAAATTGAGTTTTAAACTAAATTCCCTTTGGAAATATTACATAAAAGTGTAGCTAATGAGATAAAATCACGTTAAGTAATACCATAAGCCCTATTAAATATCTTTAATGTGGAAACTGCGAAAAAAATTTTGATCGCAGAAAATCAAAGACAAATAAAACAAGAAAAGATTGAATAACTTTGAAACTCTTAATTTTTAGATTTTTTTTTGTGATAATGATTATGTGACCAAGTTGTTCAGTACCGGTTTTGTTACCACTCTGGCCATAAAAGTTTATGACCAGTTTTTTTGTGACCAATTTTATGATCACAAAAAAAAATTCCTGGTCACATCGAATAAATTTTAAAATTTCTTTAAAAGTATTATGAATATTTTTAAGAAATTCTTCATTTAATACATACGCCATTAAAAAATTATCGTATTCATTTCCATTATGAAGCATCAAAACTTATGAATCGGATTCGGTCCATGTACTATTCTTCATCCCTGACTAGACTCTAGATTCATTCATCGAGCCAACGTGCCTAATATTTGAAAAGACATCATTTATTCAATATTTGTGTTTTATTCAGCATTAAAAAAAATTTTTTTTAAACTTAAAAACTTTTGATGGTGCCATAAACATAATTTCAAAAAGGATTTAAAAAATTTATTTGAATTTTAATTGAATTTCCCCTTTCCTATGATTGATGCTGCATTAATTCGAATAAAAAAATTTTTTTTTTAAATTCCGTCAATTAATTTTTGGTCACTCAATTTTGTTTCTGGTCACTTAATTTTTTTCCTAGTCACTCAATTTTGTTTCTGGTCACAAAAAAACTGGTCATAAATTTTTATGACCAGAGTGGTCACAATACCGGTACTGAACAACTTGGTCACAAAATTTGTGACCAAGTCACAAAACAGGGAAGACCCTATTTTTCTAAAATTCTTAAAACTAGTCACAAATTTTTTTTTTAATTCACGAATTTTAATTGGTTTGGTTATATAATTCGTTATATAATCTTTTACATGTTATAAGACCATGTCGTTAAAACCGAATATCCAATCTAATCGAGCAGATACGTTATTACGTCAACCGTAATCCATGTTAGTTTTCTAAAATTTTCAATTTTAAGATTAATAAACTATGACTACGGTTATGGCCTAAATTTACATTCAAATTATAACTGCAGTTTGATAATATTTTTGCAGCTTATCTGTGAACATTTGGTGTTCGTTTAATATCTTTTTGACAATCTAATTAACAAATAATGTTCACAAAAAGGCATAAGTGTTTACTCAATTGAGATAAATTATAGCCTAGTATGAAGATTATTTACCTCCGTTTACCGCTAGAAATTTTTAAAAATGTTAATATAAATTAATTTGTCTTAACGTATTGTCTCGATCTTAAGGACATGTCCTTAAAATCGAGACAATACGTTATAACTAAAAAAATTTTTTGGATTCTTCATATGCGCTTTATCCGTGAACACAGAATGTTCACGGATAAAGCGCATATATGTTCTCATAGTCGAAACGGTGAAAGTAGTATTTTAAATCAAAATTTGAAATTAAAATGTTCAAATTAATCGGTTTGTAGCCTTTAAAAATTTATTAGATTATTCGTTTAAGTAGCGATTTTTAGTTTCAAATTTGCCAAGAATAAAATTATTTAGTGCTTAATTAATTAAGACTATTTATTACAAAGTTTGTCTTCTTTTAAAGTTTATCAACTTAACCAAATCATTGTTATCAAAGAATATTTTATACGGTGCTTATAAAGTTTTTAATGATTGTTATAAAATAATTGGGTTATAACAATTTAATATAAAGACGTTTTATAATGATTTTTAAAGATATAAATCGTTATGTAACGTTTGCTAGGGTTTTATTGTTTATTAATTTACTAAAATTCTTTGTTGAAAAATTTTGCTAAATTAATTTTATTCTTTCGGCAATAATCTTTTTTAATTTATTTTTGTTTCTAAAGGCTATAAATTATGAATATTTTACTTTATTAAATTTGTTTGAAAAAAAAATAGGCTCCTTTTAATTAAATTAAGACTTACATTATAATCATCTAGTTTAAGGTAATTATTTGATTTATTTGAGGAAGGATTAATTTGATAGGCCAGTTGAGCACAGTCTTTATTTAATATATAAGGAACAGATATTAAAGCACAAAAACGGTTCATGAACATGAGTCCACATATGGACAAAATTCCAATTGTAAATATACCAATAACCGAATTATCAGTGATCAAAAGTGTCAAATTCCAAACACCACGCCATTGATTTATATTTGCAAAGCTAAATAGAATTATAAAAAATTTTATTTTAGCTTTATGTTGCCATTTTTTATTTTTATGCAAATTTTCATCTAATAACGATTGGACTTGTTTCTTTTTGACATAAAACATTAGCAAAAAGGAGCCAAGAACTGATATTATAGAACTAATACACTGTCTTTGTATAGCAATATCTTTGATTGAATTTTTATAATACAAGTCTTGGTAGTCCCATATAATACGCCATATAAAAATGACTAAATTAAGCACCAGAAATATTGAGAATAAACAATCAAAGCCGAGCATAAACAAGTATCTAAACATTTTATTTTTTTTCTGTTTGTGTTTGTGTGAGTGTAATGGTGTTTGTAATTTATATCTTAAAATTTTTTGTAATTAAACCAAAAAGCAAATAACATTTTATGTTTTATAATTTTGATTTTATCTTGTTTATGTATTTCAAACAATATGTAACAAGAATTTAATTTTTAAAATAATTTAAATCTAGGTAAAAAAAAATTAAAGGTATTTTATTTTAGTTATAAAATTTTTAGAGAAGCAACATTTAAAAAAGAAAAACAGTTAACTTGCTTTTTGGTGTTAATGTTTTCGAATGAAGAAAAATAAAAACTTATTGGTCTGGCAAGAATTAATTAAAATTCAGACCTTTAACTTCTTATTTGCTTCTAGTTGAATGCATCATTAGAAACAAAGTGATGCGTTTATATGACTGTTTGTAAAATTTTCATAATTCTTATCTTTAACGTGACCTTGATATAAATCCCACTCAAAACTCTGAAACCAACGCACCTATTTATTTTATAGATGCTTTCAAATTGAAAATTATTTATCAGAATGAGCTATATAAAATTTTTCTTTTATTTGCTTGTTTTTATTACTTTGGTAAAATTTTACCATTTATTTTGATTTGGTTACATTGTTTTTGTGTACATTACCTAAATGAACAACGTAAAGTATAGGTCAGTTTTTTTTAATAGAAAAACTCAAAGCCTTCAAAGATTTTTGAATGATTGAAACCGATAAATTTGTAATTGTGTTGCAATTTTTGGAAATTGGTAGTTAAAGGGTTAAAATAGCCAAACTTTGGACGTTTGAGGTCAAAATTTTATCTGAAATTAATATGTTGATGTAAATCATTATTTTTTTTAAAGTTATTTGCTCTAAAATAAAAATGTTTTGATATTTGAATTTTTTTGAGAGAGGTAGAAAAAAACATTAAAAATGATAAAATTTTGATGTCAAAATTTTTTGGAAATTTTTCGTTTTTTTTTCTTTTAAATTTTTAATCTTAAAACTAAGAAAAATACATAAAAATTTTTTTACCTCTCCCAATGTTTTTGGACCAATTATTGGAAACTACACTAATTATTATTGAAAATACTTAGCTCAAATTGAATAATTTCTTATGTCAATTTTTAGTCATATCGACTTGTGCGGTTTATCAGTTACCGATTTTATCGTAACTAATCTGATCTCTCAAAAACCTTGGGTATCCAAGTCTTCTAATCAAACAAAATTAAACTTTTTTTTACGCTCCCTTACTTTCAGTAATTTAATTAATTTTTATTATTCCGCAATATCTAGTATTGCGATGTATTGCGTTAAAATTCAAAATTTTGAATTTTAATGCTACATCAAATCCTCCATTATAGAAAAAAATGTGGTTTCTAAAGTATATTGTAAATATTTTAGGTAAAAATAAGCAAAACGGATTTGAGCTTGTAAGAGGCTTTTATGAAGAGATTAAAAAAAAATGGTTAAAAAATTAAACGGAATATGATCATAAATGTGAATTGTTTTAATCTTTTTTTTTGGAATCTCCTCATAAAAGCGTCTTAAAATTCTTAAAAAATAGAAAATGATGTCGAGATTCGTGAATTTCTTCAAATTTTAAAAATAATTGGCCTTTTTTAATTTTTTTTTATTCAAAAATATTTAAATTATAAAAAAAATATTCAATATTTTCCCCATTATTTCACATGTTTAATTACCGTATTTACATTTAAATTCCACATTACTTTGCAAGGTAATGCGGTAAATTTTTCCAACAATAATTGGAAGGACTGTAAATCTAAAAAATAACTTTTAATGTGGCTTAAAATAAAAAAAATTTTTATTTTTTTCCCAAGTATTTAAATAGAGAACCTAATCAACAGAATATAACTATGTTTTAATATTTTTACGTTTTTCCAATCGCTTTAAAAAATAGCTTTTTTTGGTGCATTTATTCTTGAAATTTTGATTTCTAATGCATTCATTTGTTTGCAAGGTATTACGGTACATAAGTTAGAATTCAAATAAATTCAAAAGAACGAATCTTAAAATTTGTTAAATTGTTACCAAAGAAATTTTAATTTGAAGCAAAGTTTGCTTTTTTTTATAATTTTAATTATTCTATGTTTTTATATGATCTCTTAACAATTCACAAAATCAAGGCATAAATTTAAACAAACCTAATTGAAAAAAATCAAATAAAGAAATCATAAAAATAGCTTAAAATTTTTGACTTTTTTTTTATTGAATACACTAATGAAATATGTAATTTTTTTACAGCTTTTATATTTGCTGTTTTTCTTCCAAAATAAAAAAAATGTTAAATAATATTAAAAGCTTTTCTATTAATTTCGCTATTATTCTTGCTTGTCGCACAACACATAGGAAAAAAATGCTTTTTCAACTAATTTAGCCCTGATCTAAATTTAAAATTAAAAAAAAAAATAATAAAAAAATAAGTTTCAATTTGCTTTTTGTCTAACTTGGTACTTTCTTTATAATAATCCATATCTATCTTGATAAGGATATCTTGCCATAAATTAACACTTTGAAAATAAATAATCAAGAATTTTTTTTTTTTCAAAAGAAAAGCAAAAACTTATCAAAATTTAAAACAATTGAGAAAAAAGTCTAATGTCGCAAGTTAGAGATTTTGTAACATATTAAATTAGCTACAGTCTTGGTCATTCAATTTAATGTTTTTTACACTTTTTCTCGCGGAATAAAAAGCTCTAAAAATAAATTGTAAATAAGCTAAAAAAAGCAATTCAAGCAAAATATTTTTATATCTTAAAAAAATACATGATAATTTGATAATTTTTTAACACTTTAAACAATTCAACAAAATATTTTGTTTGCTAACATTAAAGTCTCGTTACTCAAACGCTTATTTATTTTTTTTTATTATTTCTATCTGATAAAAGTAATTAAACTAAGTAACCATTCGTTGTATAAGTCATTTTAAAAATAAGATTTCAAAGATTAATAGTTATGTTATTTTTTTTTTATGTTGGTTTGTCGTAAATTAAAGACTTTACTCCTTGAATCTAAGCGCATTAAATTTTTCCAAGCAAAATTTAAGCAAACTAATTGTTTTCATTTCGCCTAATGTCAAAAATAAATTTTAATTTTTGCTTAACCTTAAAGAGTTTGAAGCTGTGTTTTTTTTTGTGTTAGGAATGTTCGTTAAAGGTTATTTCTATTATTTATTAAAAGAAAATAAAATGCTCTAATCTAAAAATATTTTAAATAAAGCACCCCTTGTTATTAAATATTTTGAAACTTTCTTTTTCTTTTTTAACATTAAAATTTGACGTCTATCATAAATTTTTAATAATTTTAGCAAAATAAACAAAATTTTTTGTTAAAAAATTTCAATTACCAATTCTGATATTTTACTCAATAAATTAAAATTTTTTTATTGGGTTAAATCTAATATCAATTTCCAATTTTAAATTCTGCTTTATTTTTGCAAGGATAATTAATAACGATTCATTTTTATGATTAGAATTACACTATTATGAACTCTTGATTTTATTTCGAGGCCCCTTCTGAAGCTATTTTTATAAACCATGACGATTTGTTTTATTCTTAATATTTTTCTGTAAAATAAAATGTCCACTTCTGTCAATATCCCAGTCTCTAAAAAAAAAAACATGAGACATGCGTAAAATTACATTCACACACGCATGTCACATGCTAAGAATTAATTAAATAAAGTTCTTGCTTTTTTTTCTAGTTTAGTTTACTTGATTAAAATCTAATTTTATCTAAATGTAATTACTGGAATATTGTTTAATACAAACATATAAATGGTGAAAAAGTTGAAGTATCCAAATATTTTTCCTAAAAAATAAATCGGGAATTATTCTTTGGAACTGTCTAAATCTTTAAAAAATCAAAATATAAACTAAACTTCAAATGAAATTTCATTAAGGACCCACAATTTCCTCATTTATCAAGAAATATTCAGTTAGTGCCATTTGCAAGAAATAGAACATGTGGCACGCATGTTCAATACACTTTAAAGAGACTGGGATGTTTCCTATTCTTCAAATCTTCAACAACTTTTCCCCTTAAGCAATTTCTATTGCGTTTTGAGGTTTTGAAAGGAAAAAATTGCTTTAAAAAATAAGATCGCGTTTTTATTGACGAGGAAAAGAAAAGTTGAGTAAGATTCAATGACATAGAAAGAAAATGATTTATTTAAATTAGATTTCTCAGTCAACTTTTATTTCAATGTAACTTTAAATTCTAGGTAGTTTGCTTATTGATTCTAAATTTTGTGCTTTAAAAAATTAGCAAAAATAAGTTTAAAAATTTTGTTCACAAATTTGAAAAGTAAAGATTAAGAGCAAAATCATTGAGCCGTTTAAACTGGCTTCCAAATAATAAATCTAATATCGTCATGTGATTGAAACGTTAAATCGTAAGTTTAACTGACTTCTACGCTTGATTTATTGGTTGAATAAAATATGTTTAAAAAAATTAATATAATTTTAAAAATTTAAATTAATTAAACTAATCAATTGATTTACTTAATTCCAAAATACGAATTAATTATTTAAATTGTTTTTTAAGAAATGGAGAGATTGTAAAATACGTTTTACGCTGTTTTACGTCAAGCTGACATTTATAGAAAATTCTACATAAAGTCACATTTAACTTTTAAATTTACATTCCATTAATTTTTTTATTAGATTGGTAGTAGAACTGTAGCTTTTCTTTTACAATTAGCTTTTGTAAAAGATTGTACAGTCTACCCTCGATAATCCGACCCTCGAAATTCCGGAAAACTCGAAAATCCGACATCATTTCTATTTCCCATACCTTCTGCTATATGTAACAATGCTAAAATTATTCTTTAATCCAACATTTTTATGTCGGATTATTTCTCAATTCCGACATAAATTTTTATAGAAATCAAACAATTAACATTGTAAATTTATTCTTTAATCCGAAATTATAAAAAAAAAACAATTACTATACAGTGATTGTGATTTTTAAAAATAATTGCCTTGTTTAAAAAATAATTAACCAATTAAGCATATAAATCTATATCAATTTTATTTTATATAAGGAAATTTTGAATATTAATTTTTAATTTTTTGTAATATTTTTTTAATTTTACGTCTCCAATTATGAAATTCAGTAAACAACAAAAAAATAAATAAAATTTTCATTATTTTCATTCATTTATCCGACAATTTTCTATTTTACTAAAATCCGGATTATCAATTTTACGACATTTTCATTAGTCCGACAGTAAAAACTCTAACCAAATGAGTCGGATTATCGAGGGTTGACTGTAATTCGTCTTCCACCAAAATTCGATACAATTTTCAGACATAGACTTTTGATTTATTTAAGTTAAAGTTGAATTTATCAATGCCCAAGAAAGTTAATTATGCAACACTAGAACTATACAAAAAATTTTATATATTTACTTTCACGAAATTCGGAACTTATTAAAGAAATCCTAGCATTGTTGCTTCTGAATTTATTATTCTAGACCGTCTAGAATAATAAATTCAGTTTTTTTTTTGGAGATAATTTTGCAAAATTAATAAAAATTTTTTAAAAATTTCAACTAAATAAAATTATATAAATTTTTACTAAAAGTTTTATCCTTTAAATTATCGATAAAAATAGTAAAATTTGAAATATATTCCTAGTAAATAAATAAATTGAGTTGGTTGTTTTGTTTAAAATTAAGAAAAAAAACGTTTTTTTTTTAAATTTTTATTTTATTTTAATTTGAAAAACGCATAGTAAAATATGGAAATATTTTTGATCTTTATTTCATCTTAGCCGACCCTTTCCTCTTTTAAAGGAATTTTCAGCTAATTGAACACCATTCGGATTATTTTCGTACCGAATATTTGATACATTCTCATTTAGAGTCGACTTGAAGTGATAAAATTTTTTATCTTAGTCTTTTAAACAGATTTATTTTTGCTCACAAATTTCATGGATTAAGTCATTTTATCTCCTAAAAAATTTTATTTGATCATTTTGATAGTCGTAAAATTTTGCGACAAGTTAAAATGACTTGTTTTAGCATTCAAAGACAGGTTTATAAGATCTAAAAAAGTCTCAAATCCTGAAATATTTCAATTTTAGTTTAGTTTTTCTTTAGTTTTTTAAGCAATAACTTAGGTATTTTAAATCAAATTAGGTAGATAGAACAAAAAATTACAAGTTACAGTACAAAGCTAAAATAAGTTAACGGCGTGTTCTAACATTTTCAAACATATTTTCGAACAATGTTCGAACAGTGTTCTGTTTCTGTTCGTGTTTTCGTTAACTTATTTTAACTTTGTACTGTACATGTTAAGAAAATTCTTATTAACGAACTTAACAATCAAAGGACTGCCTATTTTTTTCCAAAAAATTTGATTAAATATACATGACCGGTCTTTCACATGTTCCCAAAATAGACGCTTCTGATCATTAAATGAATGTTAACAAACGCTCATTTTCGGAGAATGAGAAAGTCTTTTTTTAGCAAAAAAAAGTTGACTGTCACGTTTAAACGTTGAAGAACGTTGATTTTTGCAATGAAAATTTAGCAACTTATAAAGTATGTGTAAAAGTTTTAAAGAATATTCAATTTGAAATGTCTAGGACTGTCAAATTTTAGTGTATTTATTTTTTTTTTACCTAAATAGATAGATCGCCAAATTTACTTCATCTCTTCCAAGACAATAATATATACATTCTTTTTGAAGTAAAAAAAAATATTAAAAACAATAAAGTTTATATCTAAATGCAAAAGATTTCTATATATTTCAAATTTTTTTTTGCTATTTTCTAATTGCAAGTTTATAAAATACTATAAATAATTTCAAATTATGATTTGAAATCAAGAAATTATTCATTTTTATTTTCTTCTCTCTTTCAATTTGATTTGAAATAAATTTGTTTTTTGTTTTGAACACACAGTCGAAGATTTCTAATAGACAAAAAAATAAAGAATGGAGCAAAGAGCATTTCCTAAAATTATCATGCACATGAAAGTAATAACCCTTGACCATTTACCTATTTAATTTTTAGCTTTATTTACTATTGATCTTTTTATTAAAGCAACGTTTTCAAAGAGATGAAAACTATCCAATTAGTTTGGAAGAGATCTTAGATGAACTTCAAATTGTTGATTTGAACACAAAGTCCCGCATGGTCCTAGACACTCAAGTTGAAATTTACTTACTCTTAAATAATCTTTATCTTTTTATAAAAAATTATTTTTAAGATGCTATCGAGCAACCCTAAAATCGAAACAACAACTGAAGATGGAATTAAAAAATACACTTTTAAACCATCTTTAATCTTAAGAAACCGCAGAGAATTAATTAATTTGATAAAAGACCATCAAAATAAGGGCTTGGGTGGTGTTTTAGTCGATGATATACAAGAGTCGATGACCACTGAAGAGTTCGATAAAGTCTTTAAGAAATTAGGGGATGATATAGTGGTCATGATGGGCAAGGGAAAGAAAAAAGTTTTGTATTACAACGATGTAAAATCAGCTGAAAATTTACAAATAGAAGAGGATATTGTTAAACATTGGCGTGATGTTGGTGTCGATGGTCTAGACGAGACTAAAATTGACGAGTACCTTGAAAATAAGGGTATTACTTCGATGAAAGATGGCCTTGAGGTCAAAGAACAAGTACAATACGGAAAGAAAAAGCCTTCACAACGTGGTCGTCAATCGAAAAAACACAACGATCACTTGGGTTCATTGTTAACAGAATACGATCCTAATAAGAAAAAATCATCAATTTAAAAAAATATATATCTAATTTAAATTTCAAACTTTATATTTCTGTAAATAAAATTTTGGACTTAATAATTCAAATTTAAGGATCTAAAACTTTTTTTTTTGTTAATTTGTTTAAAAAATTTCAGAGATGTTTCGTATATTTTTAAGAAAGTACTCAATAAACACTCATGAATTGTCAAGGATCAAAGATAAATTAAATAAGTTACCTATTAAAATAAATACTAATTTACTCGATGTGAATACATTGAATCGTCTAGGTGTATGTTCGAATGATTATTTGGAAAATTTAGTTCAAAATTTAAGCCTCTATGGTATAAGAGATAAATATTTATGCGATACGTTAAGAGTGTATGAAAATTGGAGTGATTTGACTAAAGAAAAAATCGAAAATGTTTGGTGTATGTTTAGAGAATTATCATTATCGAATGATATTTATGCCAATTCGCTCTCAAGAAATCCAAGCATAATCGAAATTGATAAAAAATTTTTACAAGTAAGATTAGACGAATTTAAAGAGTTTTTTACTAAGAAAAATTTAGATCGCTTATTGGTACGTACACCCGAGTTATTAACGGGAAATTTTGATTTATTTAGGTATAAATTTACTTATTGTTTTGCTTTAATGGGAATTGAACAGGACGAAATGAGCTCGTCAAATTATTTTAGTCATCAAATCGAGCACATTCGAGCAAGACATTTATTTCTTAATCGATCTGGTTTTTTCGATTCACCAAACAAAAAGGGACATTCGAAACTAATAAATCCCAAGTTAAGTCACATAGTCGATACTAATTTAAAAGAATATTTGCGATTGTGTACGAATAATTTATTTGAAGTGGACGATTTTAATGTTTTTTGTGATTATTTAAAAAAAGAGAATTTTGATAATGAGCTATTGGGTTTGAGAATAGGGAAATTATTGAGAAATCAAATTCTAGATTCGATTAAGTATCAAAAAAAATTAGATCAAGACGAATTTGATTGATAAATAAATAAAAATTTTAAATTAATTTTTTTCCAATTTTTTTTGTTTTACTTTTATAAAAAGAAATAACATTCTTTTTTGAAATTTCTAAAAATTTTTAAAAATTTTGAACATTTAAAAAAAATTTTAGAATGAGTTTTAAAAACTCAAATACTAGTCAAGGATCAGATGATTTTCAGAATCAAAAAGATAACACATCTGAAGCTGACTGTAAGTTTTTTTAAAAAATCATATGCTACGACCCACTATAAAAAAAATCTTGGTTATTTTTTCTTAAAAAAGAAGTTAAAAAATAATTTGAGATATCCAAAAATATTTCAAAATAGGGACTAGAATTAGTCATAAAAATTTTTCAGGATCTTAATTTTTGCAGACTTAATTACAGTACAGTCCAAGAAAAAGATCAAACTGTGAACAGGTCATACACAGAACAAAAAACATTTTAAAAAAAATGTTTCTAAAAGTTCTCTAAAAATTAACAATGTTTCCTTATGCTCTGCTTAGATTTCTAATAAAACATGTTTTAAAATATTTATGTATTGTTTAGGTCTTTTTTCTGTTCTGTGTAATTTTTTATTACTAAACTGTTTTCAATCCATTTGCACAATTGTATGATAGAATATATTTAGAAATTGCTGTTGATTCATTAATATGATGCCGTGACTGAACAGATCGCCTGATTAGAACTGGCGGGTTCGATCCTCAGCGACCATCACATTTACCTAAAAAAGCCTCTATTATTATTTAATTGGAAAATATATCATTAAATAATCGCAACACCAGAAAAAAACGGATTTCTTTAAACATTGTTCATGTTTTCGTTAACTTTTTTTTGGACTGTACTTAGTTTAATTTTGACGCATTAATTCTTTGAAATATTCTCTTTTTGATTCCAAACGTGGTTAATTATTAATCATATATTTAACCGTATTGTATATTCAAAAAAATTTTTAAAACTAGCTTTCGTAATTTTTTCAAGATATAAAATTTGGTATAAGTGAATAGAAACTCAGTAAACTAAGTATGTTTAAAAAACTTGATTTATTGTCGAAAGTCTAAAGTTAAAAAGATAAAAACTAGAAAAAGTAAAAAAATTTATCTTAATTTTGAAATTCCTGAAATTTTAAGTAAAAAATTATTAAAAAAAAGTAAATATGATTCTAAACTTATTTAGGAAAGTATTTAAATTTTAAGAATAATAAGAATTAGATAAGAATAATCATCAACTAAAAAATCTCGAAACTTTTGATTTCATAATAAAAACTTGTCGTACTTTAAGACAAAATGTTAGACACATGAGTTCTTTGGCATTAAAATATTAGCTTTTTAAAGCGAAAAATATTTCCACCATCTCAATTTTCTGAAAATGAACCTACAATGTAATTTTTCTAGGCGGAAATTCGCCTATTTTTAATACCCTTTTATGAAAAAGTGGAAAAAAAGGATTAGGAAAATCAAAATTTAGGGCATTTACTCTTTAATGAAAATCTTATAAAAGAATTTTTTTCAAATAAAATCGTCGTATGCTTTTTTCTTATTACCGCCTAAAATATTTACAGTTTTAAAAGGCTATTCGTATGCTAGAAAGTTAAATAACGTCATGAAAATCTAAAAAATATTTTTAACCATGTTTAAAAATTTTTACTAAAATAATTAAGTAATTCCTATGCAACTTTTTATTACAGGAAATCTTGACCGGAAATGATTGTTGAAAATCCCATCTTTTTTCCAAAAATATAAATTATTTTCGTTCTAATACCAAGATTTTATTTACGTTTAAATTATTAAATAGATAAAATAGCACTAAAATATGGTTTTGGAATGCAACAAGTAGAGGATTAAGATCACATTAAAAAAGTGAAAATTGAAAAATAACACATAAAAATCCAGGACCATATTCAAATTTTTAAAAAGAGAAAAAAATAACATAAACCAGGTCTTTTCGTTTAAAAAATGTTAAAAAAGCATAAAACCTAATATTTTCTTGCTTCAAATGTGAAAAAAACATAAGTTTTAATTTTTATTTTAAAAGATTTAATTAGTTATAACTTTTTAAAGCCTTTTGAAGAACTTATAGATAAACAATGACTTAATGGCATCTTTGGGTCTTGTAAATCTCTAGAAAAGAAATAATATTTTAATTTAAAAATTTTATCTTTGTCTCTTCAGCAAGAATTACTTATGTTTTTTTCACTTTTTTACAAATAAAAAAATCACTTATGTGACCGTATCTTTTTTCCAAAAATATAAATTATTTTCGTTCTAATACCAAGATTTTATTTACGTTTAAATTATTAAATAGATAAAATAGCACTAAAATATTGCCAAATTTTAGTTAAATATGTTTTTTGTAGTTAATTTAGACGATGATCGGCGAGACAAGAAAAAAGAGACAAAGAAATTTCTATTCAAAAAAGAGACAAAAGATAAAGGCTATTCAAGTTTAGCAGGCGATGTCAATCAAGATTCAGTATTTTTAGTCAATACAAAGTAACACTATTTTCAATCTATTACCTTTCTAATTTCTCTTGATTTAAATATTATTTCAATAGAAATAGTAAAAAAACCAAAGCAGACGTTAAAAAATCATCGTTGAGCGTTTTTAAAAAGTCTTTTAAAGATGAAAAACGTCTTAAAGATATAAAAGAGACCAAAGAAGGTAAAAATAATAATAAGAAAAATCTCAAGCTTACAGAAAAAATTTATTGATTAAATTCATATTTTGATAAAAGAACCAAAGAGAAGCAAAACCAAAGTAAAACCAAGTGATACCCAAAAAGAAAATCTTTTTGGAAATTATTTAGAAAATGCTGTTAGTTCATTTTTAGCCAATGATAATGTACGTGTACCGTATCCAATTAGAATATGCATAGATATTATTGAACAAAAAGGAATCGATAATGAAAGTATATATAGACATCATGCTAATAAATCACAACTAGAATCAATTTGTGAATCAATAAATAATGAATCAATGGAAACCAGACTAGATGAGTTGAATGCTGATCCTAATTTAGCTTGTGCAGTAATTAAAAAATTTCTAAAGGAACTTAAATCGCCAATCGTTCCAGATGAAAATTTAGTATTTATTGATAAATGTGAATCGAGTGATCGTGATCAAAAAATACATCAATTAAAAGTGGCTATTACAAAGTTTCCTCAGTCAAATTTCGACACATTTGCCTATTTGATAATGCATTTCCATCGGGTTTTGAGTAAAAGCGAGACTAATAAGATTGAAATGAGCATTTTTGTTCAAAAATTTCAACCAATATTTCGAATTAAAGAAAGAATTTTTAAATTCATAATCAATAATGCTAGTGCTTTATTTAAAGATTATAGATTTAAAAAGTATAAAGTCAAGAGTAATCTTGAGGATACTGTTTCAAGAGTTTCACATTTACCAGAGAGTATAGAGTGGGTCTATTTTAAGAAAATTTTTTTTTTTATTTCATCTTATTTCAATTTAATTTTGATTAGAGATTTAGAACAAGAAATAGCAAGACAAGAAATTTATTTGTCTAAATTGCACAGTCGTATAGCTAGCGAAGAGCATTCGAATGATAAGAGTGTACAAGATCAATTGAGCGAGGAGCTTTGGGGATTGCAACGTTACGTTACATCATTGAAGCGTAAAGTGAAAAAATTAAAATCCGAAAGAAAAAATATTGAAGCTGAGCAAATTAAAAATATGAATAAGAATAAAAGTGACGAGTCTAAAGCTCAGAATCAACCAGGTGATGAAAATAAAGATGTGAATGGTCAAGTGGATAAAGAAAAAGAAACACATGACATTAAGGAGCTAGAAGCCAAAGAAACTAATTTGATTTGTGAAAATTCTGTTTGGATAGAATCATGTAAGGATAAAAAAAATTTTTAGTTTTTTTACTGTTTAAAATTCACAGTATTTTCGGCTTCTTAATTATTAAAAAATGTTAAATTTTATAGTTCTATTCTGAGTTTAAGAAATATAAATCCATGGGGTAGTTAATAGGAAAATTCCCAACACTAGATTTCATGGATTAACTTTAAATCAAAATACATGTCACTCTACCAGGAATCAAATGGTTCTAAAATCACTTTACAATTTTAATCTTATCGAGAGATAAACGGCTTCAAAAAAATGCATCAGTTGTTTTTCAAAAGGCTACCATAAGCTGTGTGATATGAATTTTTTCATTTTTTTGTTGGTACTTACCATAGATTTTGATGAGAAATTCAAAAATTTTATAAATTGTTGATATCTCCAAAAAAGGAAAATTAGTACGTTAAGGTTTAAATTGACCCAATCCCCTTTCAGAAAAGTTACCTCTATGTCAAAAAATATGACACCCCTCCGTAAAAACTAAGAAATTCAAATCTACGTTCCACTTTAAAATTATAATGAAAATTAATAAACGACGACAGATATCTAAATTCGTAAAAATCTTAAATGAACATGTTAAAATTTGTTGTCTATTTTCTTTTTTGTTTTTTTTTTATCGCAAAAATCACTCTGCAAAGCTCTTAAAATTACTTAAAAAAAAATTGTTGCAGTGTGAAAAATTGTGCAATTTTAATTGTCTATTTGATTTAGATTTTTTTAAATGTTGTGCAAATTTTCAGCGAAAATAAAAAAGAAAATTGACAGAAAATTTAAAAAGTCTTTATGATCATTGGTCGTAATTTGATAATTTTAAGTATCACTGGAAATTTTTAATGCGTAATGAGGATTTCATTTATGCGTAAAAATTCACACATATAAAATGTAAAATTGACCAATAGAAACATAGGAAATCTTTAAATACCCATTTTAGCTGTTCTTTACACATTTATTCGTAAAACATTACGCATTAAAAATTTACTGTGATTAATAATTAATACAACTTTTTCATATCAGTTTTTGTACCTTTTATTTAACGCTTTGTCTGTAGGACTACCAATTTTTTTTTTGAAATTAATTCGTTACATTTTTAACAGGAAGGGTTCGTGAACTTAAAAAAATCTTCTAGCAGAACCCATTTTACATTCAAAAAGCAAAAAGAACAAAAAGATCAAAAACTAGTAGGTCCTTCAGAAGAAAAAACAGAAGCTCATTCAAAATATTGTTTTCTATTCTAAAGTTATTTTAAATTTCATGAATCGAATGAACTTGAAACACCGAAGAAATTAAATTTTAAATATTTTTTTTAGTGCAACAACTAATAGAAAAAATCTCAAAAGAGCAAATGTTGATTAGTGATCTACAAACAAATTTATCGTCAAGTTTTGCAAACACCAATTTTATTCTACCAATTCCATACACCAGTCAATTTCCATTACAAGAATTGTATGATAATGAACAACTTTTATTAAATGAAAACAAGCTTTTAGAGGTTGGATTTTTGATCCTATATTAAATTTCGATTCAAATTTTAATTTTTAATATTTTTTCCAGGAAAGAATAAACTTGATCAACAAGCGCATAAATGCCGAAAAAGATAAAATATTCGAGTTGAAATTGAGCATCAAACTTAAAGCCTTTGAAAACTCGACTTTAGAATACCAACAACAATCAAATATAATTAGTAGCCAAGATAAGGATTTAGTAATGACTAAGTTGTAGTGAAAAACTAAAAAAAAAAATTTTATCTCAGAAGTTTTTTTCTCATTTCTTATTTTGTTGTGTTTATCTCAAATATTATCATTTAAAGCAAGTGATATGTAAGTTTAAGCAAAATATTAGAACAATTCAAAGCTTAATGTATTTTTTTAAACTCTCTTTTGAGCAAGATAAAAGAAATTTTATTGCAATTTTTTTTTTATTTTTCAAAAGAAAAAAAAAAGCTAAAATAGTAATGACCGTAACTCAAATAAACTATGTTATTCAAAATATAAATTTTTTTTTTTTAAAAATAATTTGAATTATCTCAATTTCGTTTAAAAAATAAAAAAAAAAATTTTTTAATTAAAATAAAAATTGGATTTATTTTAGGTTTTTAATTCGAAATTCGAAAATATTGTTTTTTTTTTGTATGTGTGACGCGAAATTAATTGAAAAATAAACAATAATAAAAATTTAATTTTTCAATTTTTTTTTCAAAAAAGATTTAATTTTTTTGACAACTTTACAGTCCATGGATTATGATCGTTTTTAAAGGACGTGATTTAATTAAGATATTAAATTTTTAGCTATGAAAATATATTTGATATTAATTAGTACAAAAAATAATAAAATAAGTGTTTTTTTTTTCTTCATTCTTAAGACAATTTTGAAATTCGACTTAAATTTTAGACTTTAAAATTAAAATTAATTTTTAGCTTCAAGATCAAAAATCAAAGTGTTAAAATTATTTTATATGGGATTAGAGAGTTATGAATTAAAATAAAAATCTGAAATTTTTCATTAATGAAGAGCGAATACTTTTATTAGAGCTCTATCGAACTATATTAGCTTAATATTCTTCTTTAATAAAGCATCAAGCTTTTCAAATAAAATAAATATTTTAGATAATGAATTTAGTTGAAATTTTGGTAGCTTCTAAAGACGTCCTTATGAGTGAAATGTTCACAGAAATGCAATCTTAAAATGAAAAAAGCAACATCGGTCAAAAAAAATTTCTCTTTTTTGATAAGATTTTCAATTACTAAATTTCAATAATTTTTTTTCACTTTTAAATTTGGCTTTTAAGAATGGCTGCTTCAGGTATTTTTTTGGTTTTGGAATGCAACAAGTAGAGGATTAAGATCACATTAAAAAAGTGAAAATTGAAAAATAACACATAAAAATCCAGGACCATATTCAAATTTTTAAAAAGAGAAAAAAATAACATAAACCAGGTCTTTTCGTTTAAAAAATGTTAAAAAAGCATAAAACCTAATATTTTCTTGCTTCAAATGTGAAAAAAACATAAGTTTTAATTTTTATTTTAAAAGATTTAATTAGTTATAACTTTTTAAAGCCTTTTGAAGAACTTATAGATAAACAATGACTTAATGGCATCTTTGGGTCTTGTAAATCTCTAGAAAAGAAATAATATTTTAATTTAAAAATTTTATCTTTGTCTCTTCAGCAAGAATTACTTATGTTTTTTTCACTTTTTTACAAATAAAAAAATCACTTATGTGACCGTCTCTTTATTTATGTTTTTCTAACTAAATATATGTGAATTTCAACCTCTTCCTGCAACAGGATACTTATATATAAAATTAGAAATCGATTCACCTTGGGAAACTTAATTCATGTTTCTACCTTGAATGACTGGTACTAAAACATATTCGCATTCAAATTGAGAAATTTTCCATTTTAAAATTAATTGTCTGTAAATTTTTTTTGTTGGGAATAATTTGATAGAATATTTTTTCTTGAAATTTCAATTACATAAAAACAAGAATGCTTTTTTAATGAACAGTAAAAAAGTTTATTTTTGTTGCTTCACAAAAGTAAGAAAAAATAAGAATGAAATCGACAATACGATACTATTTTCTGTATTTTAAATTGACCGATTCACTAGTTTTGTCATCTTTTTTTTTCCCACAAAAAAAAATTCAAAAAACTAATTCAAAAAAAATTTAAAACAAAGTTTTTCATAATATTTACCAAAACAAAAAAAAAGACTTAGACAACTACGAGAGTTTTATCTCAGTATAATTAGCTTTATTTAAAACAAATATTAAGCTTTGTTAAACATGATCTTTTTCCTGCTTTATAATTAATTAATTTCGGAACTTTCGGAGTTAAGTCTTAGATTTTAGTTAAGCTTTCTATGCAATTAAGGCTCAATAAGTAACTTACAATCACGTCATCGTGATAACTTTTTTTTTTATTCACCAATCTTTTGTTAAACTTCTTTTCAATAAAAGCTTAGAAGAATTATATAATAAATAAAATCAAATAATTAAATATGACATTTTTTAGAAAACTCGCTATTTTATTGACTTTGAGTGAATTTTTACCATTAGATTACCTGATCATGAATAATAATTTTATTTTTACTACTTTTTTTTATTTTATAGTTTTTTACTCTTTTTTAAAAATAAATTTCAGCAGCAGAAAAAATTAGTTTTATATTTTTATTATTAATGTCAATTTTACTACTCATAGGATAAAAGTATAAAAAAAAAAGTTTTTTTTTATTAATTTGTTTAGAATGAAGAAGAGACAAGAATAATTAAATGGAAAAAGCAATACAAATTATTTTAGATAATGTAAATTATGTGCCTAAATGTGGCAATCCAGGCTCATTGATCGTATTCGGCTCGAATGCGTATCCAATATTAGCTTTTGAATCGAGTTCAGTAATATTTGCTGCTGCTGAATACGGAAAGGGTCGTGTTTTTGTCACGAGTCATGAACTTTATTTAGATAGCTTTGTAAATTATCCTAAAGATTTTGGTAAATTATGGTCAAACATTAAAAGATGGTTAACTAATGGGGAATTTGTAACGGATGATCAGATTAGAAGTTTATCCGAATTTGAATCAGTTAGAGAAATTATACAATCTAAAATTAAAATTATAAAATGGCCTGGAAATTTGAATAAAAGCGAAATTTTTATAAATCAATTAAAAAAATATGTCGAAAATGGAGGTGCTATCTTGTGTGGAATATGTCCATGGGGTAATTTCTTTAAATTTAGTTACCGTAAACCCTCGATATTAGTACCGGTATAAATTCGAAAAATTCCAAAGTTGTGCCATCCCCCTTTTTTAAAACTGAAAGGTCTGTGAATAAATTTCATTAATAAAATCACTGGGTACAAATTCGAAATTCCAGATTTGTACCACGGTATAACTATCGAGGGATTACGGTAAGTTAATTGACAAAAAGAGTTTATAAAATTTTCACAACAATTTAAAAAAACATTTTGTTTTGATTTATCTAGTTTTCAATTTAATTAACTTTATAAGTTTAATTTCAAGAACAAGTGATCCTCGTTTATCATCTTAAACGAAAATTGTGCGTGTCAAGTTTATAAAAAAAAAGTGAAAAATATATTTTTTGAAAAGTTAGAAAAAATAAATTCTCTAGGAAAAATTTAATTTTTAATAAAAAATTTACCTGTAAATCGAGTCTTTCTTAACCTTTCATTTAGCTGAGTTATCACATAAAAAATCCACCTTTTGATAAAATAAGAATTTATACTGGGTAAACTATAACCGAAAAAAAAAATCACTCAATTAGAAGAATTTATTTGATATGCCGGTATATTCTTAATTTCGAGTACATACGGTAAAATTTCTTTAAAGCTCGTCCGATTCTATGAATCGAAAAACTGGATTTTTTTATTCCACTTTTTATACCGATAATCTCTATCTAATTTTTATCCAAATTTTTGAAATAGTAGTCAAGATTTGGACCAGATTTGTTACAAGTCACGAGTAATTTTTCAAAAAAAATGTCAAAACTTTAACTTGTAATTTTTTAGGGTAAAGGCCAACCAGACTTGAACTTGTTTAGACAATTTTAAAATATACAAATCTGATTTGAACCAAAAAAAGTCTTCTAAAGATTTATTTTTTGGTACTTAAATTAAGGTCTATTATTCCCATTGTATTTTTTAAAATGAACCTGATTAGAAAATAATCATTTTTTTACATCAAATTTCAATTGAAGGTTGGTTAAATAATTCGCATGGTAAAAGCTTAGAAGATATGAGTTTAAACAAATTCTTATCACAAATGGGAATATGCTTGTCATCCATAATACCCAAAATCGATTCAAATTACATAAAAACAAAAACTAATAGAGCATTAAATTCACATTTTATAAATAATGTAAAACTTCTCGAATCAAACATGAATCAAAGTGTATATTTACAATCTTTTTTTATTAATTCAATCTCATATCTACCCAATGAAACAGCATTTCAAACACTGGATCAATTGCAAAAAATTTTGTATAAATATATAATTTTTAATTATAAGCCAACTTTCGAGACAAATGTGACTAATCCAATCGGTAGAGCACTATTGAACATTGCGGCAAAATTATATCAAAAATACTCAATTTGTGGCATAAAATGTCGTGCGCCAAATATTGAAGAATTTCCTAGTTGTATTCTCTTAACACCAGAGACACTATCATCAACAATTTCAATTAAGTCTAAGTATGATGAATTTCACTTTACGGGTTATTATTTACCTCCCGGTATTACTGGAAACATAACTGTTTTAGAAGGTAATCCGACTGGATGGGAAGTTCGAATCGGTAGTCATACTGATGATTTAATTGCTATGAATTCTCTTAAGAGATGGCCTTGTATAACATCGAATTTAAAACTTAGAAAGTCTTTAAATATAACTTCGGCTTTTGGTGGTTTGATCTATTTAGAAAGTCCTAAAGGAAATTCTACGCTTAAGTTAAAATTTGACTCAGTTGTTCAAGCACCACATTATGATGTGACGATTCCGGAAACTTTAAGAAATTGGACGGAAAATAGCCAAGCTAGTAGTCCATGGGCTGAACTTAGTGGCAAAGTAAGTTCATTTTGATACAATAAAGTTTAAACATAATATTTTTTTTCGCAAAATAGTCTAAGCAAAGTTTTTACTTTTTATTTAAATAAAGCTTGAAATTCTTTTAATGCCGGTACTGAACATAAAAAGGTTATTGGTGATTTTAATATTAGACCATTAATTTATTAATAATTAAAAATCTTCCACGTTTGGACTCGTTTCTTGACGTGAAGTATTTTTAGGTGTGTTTTTCACTATAATGTTAAAAAAATATCCAAAAAACCATCGGTCTTTTAATATTAATTTAATTAATTTTTTAAGTATGTATCAATATGTGTTCCCTCAGCATCTATAAGAAAACTAAAAAACCCATCTGGAGCTTTGAATATATGGGACCAGATAATTAAAGCAAATCATGATTTAAGAGGTACAAATGTAGAAAATACATGGAGAGAGCGTATAGTTGTAGATATTCAACCTAATGGAAATTTTATTCACGCTGGTTATCCAATAGTAGTTTTCTATAGTTTCGCAAACGTACTATTCGACAAAGAAAAAATTTTAACGCACTGTTGGAGTATAATACATGAATTTGGACACAATATTCAAAGGTTGTGTTGGGTACCTGAAGGAACAACTGAAGCCTTAGCAAATTTGTTTGCATTCCATTCAATTGAGACTATTTCAAGTAAGAGAACATGGGATAAATTTATGAATGAAAATTTTGATGAGAAAATTATATTAGATTTCGAGTTAAAAAATTTTTCGAGAGAAGAATGGTTGAAAAATGAAAAAATCTCGTTGTACTTATACATTCAATTACTTAAGGCATTCGGATGGAATTCATTTAAAATGCTCTTTAGAGAATATGAATCAATCGCGAACAAAAAAGAAATATTTAAGACAGACACTGATAAATGGGATCAGTTTATAATACGATTTTCTAATATTGTTGGTCTTAATGTCACACCATTATTTTATTTTTGGGGAATAGCATTTTCGGACAAATGTAATTCAAGTTTAAATGATTTGACTCCTTGGTTACCTAATGATAGTATTACAAAGTTATTACCCGAAAGAGTTAAATATTGTAGAAAAAATTATAATTTTATGTTGTATGGTAATGAATCAATGTATACAAGCTTTCAGGATTATTATTAGCTTTTTGCTTTTTTTTTTGATTATTATATAATAAAATTTAAGAAAAAAGTTTTTAATTATTTTTTCAACTTTGAAAAAAAAATGAAAATGGAAAATCAATCAGAAATATATGATAACTCACTTTTAAAGCATATGAAGATTTTTTGGTAATATTCAAAAAAAAATCAAATTTAAATTTTATTTCGCGTTAAATATTAATTTATGTGATCTGACCGTTTCTTTTACCTAGCCATTTTGTGGGTTTGCTGTTTCTGTGAATCAAAATAGCGTTTATTCTTATCTATCGCGTTTACCATTACACAGATTGATTTTATTTGATTCCTCTTTTTAAATTTCAAATAAACCTCAGGTTACATGAAAAAGGATTTCAAATAGGAAAAAAGTAAGGGGGTACCCCCTTTAAGAATCCATTGAACTTCAAATAGTCTCTAATATACTTTCCTTCCTTTGTTTAAAAATAAAAATTTTCTCAAATTAAAAAACTAAACGTTAAATCCCTGTTGAGATAGTGCCTGTTGCTGACAATACCTCTGAAACTGATTCTGAAAATTAGTTTCTTTTGTACAAGAGTATAGTGCGCGCCTTTCAGTCATTCTTAAATTAAAATTTTTAAATTTGCATTAAATTTTATTTTTTGACATTTTTAGAGGATATGTCTAAACGCAACCCCCTCAATTTTTCGCAAAAACAACACTCTCTATAAATCAGTCAAAAAATAGTAAATAATTTTTTTTTTGAATTTAGATCAATAATCCCTTTAGAAATAAGTTAGGCGCCTCGTAATCTTTTTTAAAGAAAATTTAACAAATTTGTTTTAAAACCAAAAACAACTTTAAACACTCAGCGAACCCTTATATAACCCTCACAAACACCACTGATTTTCGGATTACCGTAAGTTTTTCAAAATTTAAAGTTAAGTTTATCATAGAAAAAGAATGCAAAAAACAATTTTTTTCAAGAAAACACAACACCCTCTAAAACGTTCTAGCCTAATTTTGGTTAAGGAAGATGAATCTGAATTCAGAATTTGGATATATTCATTATTTTTAACAAAATCGTCATGAATCTAAAAAACAATTTTTCTTTTTTTCGACTGGTTTATAGAGGGTATTGTTTTTGCAAAAAATTGAGGTAGATGTGTTAAGACATATTCTTTTAGAAACTTTCTAAAATAATTTTCATATCTTTTACTTTGTATAGACGGGTGCACCATAAAATCGAATCGGTATTTAAATATATTTTTTGAAAAAGATTTTTAAGTTCTCTCGAACACTTTTTTAAAATACAGTACAAATTAAAACTAACTTGTTTCTTTTCCTTTCCTCTTCCTCGACTTTTCTTCGACTTTTCCCTTCTCAGGAAAGGAAAGGTTTCAAAAGAATACCCTTTAAAATATTGTTTGTTTTCTTCAGAGGAAGAGGAAAGGAAGAGTCGAAGAACAAAATGCGTACAAGTTAGTTTTGATTTGTACTGTATATAAAAAAATGTACTGAAATTCATGCGAACCTTCTACCTTGCCGAACAGTAAAGTTCCCACCGTAATAAATCAAATGGTTAAAATTTTAACTAAAAAATTTTTAATTATTAGAAATTTTTAGGATTGCTCCTTGATACTTCTTATTTATTTGAATAAAAATAATTTTTAATTTATTGATGTTTTCAATTCAATTCCTTTCAACTAAAAAATAACTTGTAAAATTTTTGAGTTATAAAAATTCAAGTAGCAACCCTAAAAATTAAAAATCTTAAAATCAAAAATTTCTATGATTTGCTTTAACAGCTATTTAGTTAAAAAATTATTTTAATTACCGTACGGTAAGCTGGGTACGGTACGGCAGGGTTACGGCTACGCCAAAGTAGAAAGTTCGGGACTTGTCCTTGAGCGCTTAAACCATTATTTCTTCAAAAAATAGAAATATGTTGTTATTATATTTACTCGAATATAAGAATAAGTCGATTTTTTTTTCTTCTAATAGAAGAAATAGAACTCCTCTTTTTTAATTCTTATATGATTTCATAATTTTTATTAGTTTTGGCCTAAAAAAAGCTTAGTGTATTATTTAGTAATTTT
>NTPY01000067.1:746796-786481 GCA_002922825.1 Brachionus calyciflorus
AGTTTTGACCTAAAAAAACCTTAATGTATTATTTAGTAATTTTTCTTAAGCTTAAAATACCAATACAAGGAAAATTATCTAAACATCGTGCTATAAACCAATTTTTTCATCATCAAATTTTACTTAATTATTACGATTAGTGTTAAATACTGCTGTTTTGTTTTGTTTTTACTATTAATAATAATAATCTTCAGCTTGTCGTTTAAAAACTAAAATGCGCAGTTGGACATGGAACAATTATTCACGTGTTATGTGTGATTTTTTTACATGATATTCTTATAACTCTAAAAAGAACAAAGCACTATTTAAAATATAATTATTTACAATTTTATTAAATCAAAATAATATATTCAAAAAGTCAATTGCTTTCGGTAATTAAAGCTTTTTCTAAAATAACATGGCCCTCTTTATACTCTTGACCCTCTTCACAGGCATACTCGTACATCCATCCGAGTTTAACTAAACATTTCTTACATGAAACATCTCGTACGAAATGTCGTCCTGTAAGCATCATCTTAAAAACAGATAAATAGATTAAAGCATTTTAGACAAAGTAATTTTAAAAGTAATTACTTTTTCTTGTAAATCATTAAAAATTAAATTAACTGCTTTATTGAAAAGAAATGCCCGTCCAGTTGTGCCTGTGAATCGAGTGGAAACTAATTCATTTCGATTAGTTAAGACAGTATCACAATTAGCACATGAGAATAATTGATTACCGTCAATGTGATCAAAAAATATTCGGCCCATTTTTTAAAAAAATAAATTTAATGCTTTTTTTAAGGAACAAAAAAAATTAAATATTTTTTTGAAATATGCGTATTTAAATAAAAAAAATAAAGAACTAAAACTAAACACAACTGATTTGAGATTTTGAAATTTTCATAAAATATGAAAGATTAAAAAAAAATTTATAACTTAAGCTGTGATAAATTTTTTAATAATAATAAATATAGAGGAAGGCTTAACTATAACTTTGAAAGTTAAAGTAAAATAGGAGATATTTTTATATGATTTTGAAATATTATTGTTGAAAATATATCTCAGATTAAACACGCGGTATTTTCCTGTGCAATATTATCATTTAAGATATATATACACTCTGTAATAGAAAAAATGCACCGTAAAAATGTTTTGATGCAAAAAAAAGAAGACAATTATTTCTCCATAAATTTCCTGTTATTAAAAATAAAAGGACACATTTTATCTACAAATTTTTTTATAACTTGGGAAATTTTTTTTAACCAATTTTTACGAAAGTGGTTATTTTGGGTGAATTCATTAAAAATAAAGATTATATATTAGGGTTGAGTATCGAAATGAATCTGACTTTTCGATAAAAACTCAGGATTTTTCGAAATTGCTAATGCGATATGGCAAAAAATAATTATCGTCTTTATTATTCCGATCGAAAATTTTGCCAAATATGCATGTCCGAATTTTGATTTATCGATCTTTGTGTTTAGAAAAAATTTTAACCGAATCTTAAATTCGAACATTTTGTTCGAAATAGTAGATCGACTAAAAAATAAAATCTAATTGAAAATTACAAGCGTAAAATTTATTTTTTAAGTCAAAATATTGAAAGACCAAAAGAAATCATGATTTTTATTCTTCTTTATCACAAAAAAGAATCTTTCTTGACTTTATTTTGAATATTTACAGTGTTGATTTTATACCAAGACCTTTTTTTTTTGGTATTTTCCAAAAGTAACAAAAAAAATTGATGGTTAAAAAAGCTTAATTTATGATTATTAATTGAGAATTAATTGAAATTTATTTAATATTTGTCTAAATTACAATTTTTCTGAAAAAAAAAGTCTTTAAAATTTACATTAATTCCTGTCAAAAACGAAATTGAAAAATTCAGATTTCTCCAAAAATAAGCTAAAATAGATATCAATGAGCATAAAATTTAATTTTTTTTCACCAGATTTTACCATAATTATCGTAAAAAACAGTTTATTATGCACAATTTTTGAAAATTATCTTTTAAAGGCTATCGCAATTTCACGGAATTTTAGAGAACTTTGCTAAAATCTTTGTATCAAACCACTACTGCATTTCAGAATATTCAATCTTTAATAAAAATAATCATTCGAGCTCAAAACCTAATTTATAAGATCCTAAAATCACTGTTCCTAATAAATATTAGTGTGCTTTTTTTTTAAACATATTAGAAATTCAAATTTTATCGATAAAATTATTCGAATAAAATATTCGATAATTTAGTTCGATAAACAAAAAATCAAATATTTTATCTGGTAAAAATTATCATTTAGCTTATTCGAACATTTTATCTGAATACGATAATTTTCGACATGTAACGAAAACATTTCGGATCGAATGCTAAAAGTTCGATATTTTATTTTGCTTTTCGAACCAAAAATTTCCGATCGATATCGATAAGGCACTTTTCGATTACCAACCCTATTATATATGCCGATTGTTAAATCACTTGTATGTTAAATCACATGAGTCAAGAAACAAAATGTGTACAATAAAGTTTTAATTTTTACACTGTAAATTTCTAATGTGTAATAAATTACGCATAAATGCGTAAAAAACAATGAAAATGAGCTAAAATACGTTTTTTAGGATTTCCTCCATATATGCGTAGCATTTCCAATATTTCAATTGTTCAATTTTACATTTTATACCCATTTATGAACGAAGTTCTCATTACCCATTAAAACATCAATTACAGTACATATTGTAACGTTCTTCAAACGCTATGATAGTGGCTAATATTTACAGGAAAATTCTTTACAATCTAAGATTAAAGATTTCCTTTTTTCTGAAGCTCTCAAACTCTTAAAGCTCAATCAATTTTATAAAAGTTTTTATACAATACTGGTCTTTTACATGTTCCCAAAATGAAAGTTTATTCGATTTTTGAATGATCATTAACGTTGCTGATCATTAAATGAACGTTCATTTTTGGAGAATGGGAAAATATTTTTTCCCATTTCATTTTCATAAAAGTTGTCTGTCACATTTAAAAATTTTTCTGAATTATTTATCAAAAAATCAAATTAAAAGACCAGATAGCCTATTAAAGCTTACATTTTTTAAATAACGTGAAATGTTTTTTTAGGAAGTGAAAAGAACAATCATCTAAAAAGATCTGTAAAAGCGAATATTTTTGTTAAGGGAAGGTCAACTAACATTTTATTTTTGATAAATTCGAAAAAATTCATTAAAATAATTCAGAAAAATTTTTAAATGTGACAGCCAACTTTATTTTGACTAAAAAAATATTTTCCCATTCATAAAGTTCATGAAAGTTCATTATGGGAACATGTGAAAGGCCAGTATTGTATGATAAAGATTTGGTCAACTTTTGAAACTCAACATTCTTTTTTCAAAAATATAAGTCCAAAACTTTCCGAAAAGACCTTAAAGAAAATATATTTTAAATTATCAAAAAGACATTTTTTATTCGATTTCAGTCTTTAAGATTTCTTTGGGATATTTTAGATCAGGTAGAAAAATATCGAAGAATAAGAAATTTCTTTTTCAAATTTAACAACCCTTGCCAAATATAAATAATTTTAGAGCTAGAAATTTTAAGAAAACAAATTAAAAAATTCAAACATCTAAATTTTTTTTTCATTAAATTTTTCATTAGTAGATATAAAAAAATTACAAAAAAATTTCAATTTTTTTTTTATTTAAAAAAATTTTAAATTAAAAATATTTTTTTTTCATGAAAATTTAAATTATGAATTAAATTGAGGAATTTGAAAAAAAATAAAGCTAGGAAAAAAAAGAGCTAGAAAATAGCAATATTAACAACAAATGGTATTAAATAAAAAAAATAAACATAACCTGAAATTTGAGAATATGTCCGGATATTTTTCAATCATTGAAAAATTTTAAATTAATTTTTTAATGAAAAGTTTTTTGAAAAGTTTTTTTTTATTCAATCATCTAAAAACCATCACTTTCGGAGATTAACGCCTTTTCCAAGATAACATTTCCTTCTTTGTATCGTTGTGTTTCCTCGCATGCAAATTCGTACATCCACCCGAGTTTGTGTAAACATTTCTTGCAAAAAACATCCCTGACAAAATGACGTCCTGTCAACATAACCTTTTAAAAAAGCTTGAAATATAAATTAACCACGAAGAAAAAATTGATATTTTAATCATTTCATACTCTTTCTTGTACTTCATTGACGACTAAATTGACAGCTGATTTGAATAAATAAGCTCGGCCTGTTGCACCATTGAATCTAGACGAGACTAGCTCGTTTTTGTTAGTTAAAACAGTGCAACAATTACCACATGAATAAAGACGGCTACCTCCAATATGTTCTAGGAAGACTCTTCCCATAATTTATAAAATTCAGGCAACGAAATAAAGAAAAATAAAACAAAACAATTTAAGAACTTATTTTTTTTTGTTAAAGTCTAAAATATAATTTGCGCAATTTAGAATTTTGAGTGAATTAGAAAAATAAAATTAACTAAAAACAAAATTTAAAATATAGTAATAATAATAAAAAAACTACGAAATGATAATTTTATTAAAATTATTCGCATTTTCGTAAAAATATTTCAAATGAGAAATATTATAAACGAAAATCGACCTAATTTTCGCTTGAATTATGCATTCAATTATTATGTATAGTTGCAAATTGTGCAAAATTTCAATCTATACAATTGCAATATTTAGAGATTTTCAAAACTAATTTTTATTATTATAACAGACCAGTCATCTAGGCAAATTAAACTTCAAATTCTTGTTTAGTGAAAAAAATTAATTTTATTGGCTAAATAACTTATCCAATTCTTTTAAGGATACTTCAAACATAGATTTTTTTTGGTAACAAAAGCCTGAAAATATTTGGTGAGATTCAAATTCACATAAACTTAAACGCTTTTACTTTTACTTAAACAAATATCAGTGAATTGAATAAATTTTATTCTCTTGATTCTTTCAATCTTTCTTATAAGTTTAAGAAAATGTTGTTTCGGAAACTATTTAAAGTATTACTTCGTTGGTAAGATTCAAATCATTTATTAGTCCACGGGCAATTAATTTTAGTTGGACCTGCACTTCAAAATACTCTATTGAAACCTCTTTGATAGTTAAAATTTCGATTTATTTTTTGAGAAATATTCTTTCTTATCCATATAAAATTTGATAAAATTAATAGATCTCTGCTAAAAATAAACTTTGCTAAAAATAAACTTTAATACACTGATAAATTTAAAGTTGGCTTATTTAATCAAAATTTTTAATTAAAATTTATGTTACAGCGATTATGGATCTTCGATTTTTTTTTTGCCTTAGCTCGATTAATCGACGATTTTATCGCCCATAAATCGATGTTTTAACTCTAGGACTCATGATTAACCAAAAGTTTTTAAAAGCTCTAAATAATAAAATCTATTTATCGTTTTATTTTATTGAAATACTTGAGCGTTATAAAAAAATTCGAAATTTAAACAATTTTTTATTTTTATTGTTATGTGATTAATTTGAACTTATGGAATTGATGATGTTAAAAGAAATAATTTTAAATATTTCTTAACTCGAAAAATTTTAAAAATGACCTCGAGTTCTCATTTCGGAAAATTGAATATCATTCATCATATTTAAAAATGCAATATTATTTAGTCTTAAATTTACAAATATGAACTTTTAATGTCAAATGACTGGTACGGAGTGAAATCATATCAAGTATCTAAAATACACTCTACTGAAAATTTATAGTCTCGATAAAAAAGTTCTTTTCCTGTAAACAAAAAAAAAACTGGAAGAAAAACGCGTTTAAACAGATTGAAAAAACGTCAGCAATTAAACGCGTTTAAACAGAATAAAACTTCAAAAAACGAGCAAAAAATGTAATTTTTAAAAATATTACGCAAATAAACGCGTTTAAGCCAAGTCTTATAATTGGCTAATCAGCTTTCCGTATCTTAAGCTTTTGGTCTATATATCAGTTATTTAAATTTCATAAGGACAAGTTTTCAAAAAAAACGATGCCTTAAAAAGTCAAAAAAAAAAAACAAAATTTTTTAAATATTACAAAAGAGCTAAAAATAGCGGCTAAAATTTTTCTTTTTTAGATGTTTTTTTGACTCTCGAATGCCTCATTTTTTTTGAAAACTTGGCTATGGTATGTTTTTACTTTTTGCTCTTTTCTTTTCTTCTCTCTACCTAAAATAAATTTTTTAATTTAAGTTTAAATGGCTAATCTGGGCAGGAAGATTATCCATAAGAGACCATTTTTTTATAGTTAGAAAAATTTTAATTATATTTTTTTCAATTTAGTTAAAAAATGGGAAAAACAACAAGAGGACATTTTCACAACCCAAAATTTGTTTTTTGGTTTGGATGTGAAAATTGTTTTGTTGTAAAAAGCAGATTTTTTGTGGTCAAAACACGATATCTTATTTAATTTTTTATTTCAAATTAATTTAAAATTATTTTTAAGAACAAAAATTTGAATTTTATTTGATGGGACAGTTTTTTTTTAATTAATTTTTAATTTATTGCCTAGAAATTGAAGCTTTAAGCAATTGTTCATTTTAGATGTTTAGAATAATTATTAGTTTCAGTAAAAAAAAATAGCTTTACTATCAAATAATTAGAAATTTTTATTGACCATAATTTAATTTTTATAAAATGTTAGAATTCACGAGGCCATAATCGATTTATTGATTTATTTTTTTGTCACAACGAGAGGAAATTTTTTCTTTTATTTTCATAAAAAAATTCATTTATTAACCTCATTTTCATAAAAAAAAAAACTACATGGACCTTGAAAATAAAGTAAAAAAAATATTCATAAACACTAAGCCAAGCGAATTAGAAAAGGTAATATGAAAAAAAAGGTTAAAATTAACCTAATTTTTTTTTCGTATTTTTTACAAATAAAAAAATAATAAAAATCGAGTTTTAAATTTTTTTTTATTTTTTCTTGAACATTTAAATTTTTTTCTCTGTCATCGCTTTAAAATATTGTTTTGAAAATTTACAACAAAATTACATTAGATAAAACATACTTTTTCGAAAGAATTCCAGTTTAGTTTTTTAAAAAACTTAGTTACTTTTTTCTTTAGTTCTTAGCGTGTTGTTTTTTTTTGTTGTGATAGAATCTTTCGAAAAATTATTTTTTTTTAAATTTTTATTTAGAAAATAAAAATGTTTGGCGAAATTGCTTTGCTTTTAATCAGCATTGGCTGTGTTTTGAGTGAGAGTATTTATTCATCATTGAATAGAGACGGTTATGGGAGACAAGATCCTAATTCATTACTAAATGGATTTTTTCCAGCTTGGGCTATAATTCTACTTTGTTTAGCCGGTAAGTTTTTAAGGCCAAAAATAAAATCTATAAAATTTTTAAAAATAATTTATAAAAGGAGTATTTCTCGTTGTTGCTATTGTTGCTTATGGTTTGCACTTACTTGGTTGTCGTAAACCTAAAGGAGAATTCAAAAAAGTTCAACTTAGATAAACTTTTTTTTCTTTAATTTTTTTATTGTATTATACACCCGTATTGATTTTTTAATTTTAATAAAAACTTAATTTAAGTTTTATCAGTTTTTCAATAAAAAAGTTTGTTCTTTAATCATAGGGACTTTTTGTCGGAAAATACCGGCTATTTCCGTAAAGCCTTGCTTATACTTTTATAGGCTCTATACAAAAAATAACTAAATGCCAAGGTACTGGAGAGTATGTAAATAACTTTATTAAAAATTTGTTTTACCTCAAGGGTTTAGTAATAAATGAATGTTGTGGTCTAAAATTTAAAAGATTGTTTTTCTAAAAAGACAAAAAAGTGCAAATATTTAAGTTTTTTAATGCCTCATAGAAACTTGAAAATAAAAACACCGACTTAAAGCAAAAAATTTATGCACAATTTTACATTTTTTTGTATTTAGTCCGAGGTTAATTTGAATTTTTAATTGAAAAAAGTATGGGGTATACCCGAGATTAATAGGGGTTAGGATCACCAAAAAATAGTAGAGCCCCATGCTATATAAAACGTTTGGCGTTAAATATTTAACAGTTCCTATGGATTAAACATTTTTTAAAATTGTGTAAAAATCAATTTCGAATAATTTTAATAAATGTCACATTCATTAAATTACAATTCAACAAGATGCAAGGCGTTACGATACTTTTCTTTTAAATGAGTAAAAAAAATATAATTTTAATAATTTAACTGGCGTTTCTCATTCTTTTTTTCGTCTTCGAACCCTGATCGATAACAATTAAATCGACTTTAATGATTGTTATGTGTTTTGATCACTTAGGTTATTGTGTCTTGTTTGTTGAGAAAGTTTTCGTTGAATCATCTGAATTTCTTCATCTCATAGCTTAAAACAAACATTTATGTCATAGAATAAAAATTTGATTGAAAAAAAAAATTCTGGTTCAAAAAATTGTAAAATTTCTGATTAAAGTTACAGTAGCCTTTTGTGAAGAAATATTAGAAATAACAAAATACGTAGGTATCGAAAATTGTTAGATAAGTGTAATATGAGAAAAGAGCACAATTCGTCTAGTAATGAATGTAGAACGAATGAAGAGAAAGTTCGTATGCTTCGAGAGTGCTTTAAAAAAAGGCCAATATCATTGGTTATCCTAAAACAATGGAACCGGAAAATATTAAACTTAATATTGTATTTGAAGAAATACGGAAGGAATACAAAAGAAGTCATATTTATTTAATTATTAAAAAACAAAATCTAATTATTCTTAATTTCGAGTAAATACGGTTAAAAAAAACATATGATCAGATAAGAAAGAATTGAAAATTAATATAATTACGCAATTAAAAAATTTATGAAAATTTAAAGTAGAAAAAGTTTTTTTTATTGTGAATCAATTTACACATAATCGAAGTTTCTAAAATCTTAAGTAAGCATAAAAAGTGATGATTTCTTCAACGTTTTTGATCTAAAACTTGGCTCCTAATTCAGGTCATCAGTATAATCGTAAACTTCACAAAAAAAACTTTATATAATTGACTAAAAAAAAAATAAAATTTTTTTTTTCACATTTATGCTTAACTATAGGACTACTGAATTTTGTGCATACTTGAGATCTTTTTTTCATGTGAATCTCGCTTTAATTTAAAGTTAAATGATGAGTTTTACTTAAAATGACTAAAAGAGGGATTAAGTCCTTCAAAACTACTTGAAAATAATTTACTTTAAAAAAGAAACATTGAATAAATTTGGGAAAAAAATAACATAACTATCAATCATAAATATTTATCTTAAATATTTGCTTAAACAACCAATAAACCTAAACAAAAACACATATTAATAGCTTTATGTTTTATTTTTCTTTCGAAATAAGAATAAAAATCACACGCGAACGTTCTCAGTTACGTCTACTAAACGTCCTTCCACAATTTAAATAAAAAATCATCTCCCAAATTTTATTGTTATTATCATTTAATCTTATTTTAATCAAATTTTAATAAACTTTATCGATTAAGGAAACCAAAATACCAAATAGAGTAAAACGAGAAAAGTCTTCTTTTTTTCCCCGTCTTTACTTAACTCTAAGCATGGCTTGACATGATTTTTTTTTCAAATCAAAATACAACTTCCTTCTACTCTTTAAAACTGATTTAATATTTAAATTAAATAGTTTTCTTTGTTATTCTTTCTTAGACATGATCTATCCGAATAAGGCTTAGCGTTTCTTTTTGTTTAAAATGTTAAAATTGGTCATCAATTTGTATAAGGAATAACTTATTTTTATTTTTGTTGCAAAACGTGCTTTTAAAACATTCTCATACTCATTCGAACATAAACTAGTCCAGCTTATAAAATAAAATAAGAAGAAAATCTAAATTGAACTATCATTTTCTACCTATTACCGGTAAATTATCACCCGGATTAATTTCTAATATTTACTAGTGTAATTAAATAAATAAAAAGACAAGCAGTTTTATTTGTTTAAATCTTATATTTTAAAATGAAAAAAAAAGTTTAAGCTAAAAAGAACTACACTTTACTTTTAGTTTTTTCGAATTTAAGTTTTAAAATATTAAGTCTCATCGTGTATCCTTATATCTTATTCGTTTCTTTTTTTTTTCTAATTTCTTTTTTTTTATATAAGATTATATTGTCTAGTATCTGGATATATATAAATGCACGTTCCGTATTTACGGGCTTAATCTTTGAGATCATTTAAATAGTTATCTTCTTGTAAAGGAAAAATAATATTTTATTCAATTTTATTTTGGTTTTTTAAAGAATAGAAAATAATGGAGACAATGTTGCAATTTCCGTACAGACCAAGCTCTTCTAAAAGCTCATCCTCGACTGATAACCCTCAAATTCCTAACCCTTTATATCAATCTTATCGTGAAACACCGGCAAATGTAAATGATTTTATGTTTTTTTTCTCGGGAATTCCGCCGTCTTCTGTACCAGTTATGCCTGGTGTATACCCACCTGCAGCTAATTCATACAGCCCTGGGTTTATTATGAATCCCCAGCCTTATAAAGATGGGATGTACGATTCGTTTGCTGGAAGGCTTGCAAGTATTTAAAACAAAAATTAAAAAAATTTAATTTCGGAAAATTTAATTTTAAAATTATTTTTTTAGATTATTTTTTTGAGAGTAAATATGATTATTCGTCGAGTAGAAAACATAGACGTAATAGGACTGCATTTACGAATTCTCAATTGCAAACATTGGAACGCGCTTTTCAAAAGACTCAATATCCAGATATTGTTATGAGAGAAAAATTGGCAATGTTTACAAATTTACCAGAAGCAAGAGTTCAAGTAGCAATTTAAAAAAAATTTTTAAATTTTAAGAAAAGCTAATTTTTTATTGTTAAGGTCTGGTTTAAAAATCGAAGAGCTAAATACAGAAAAAAACAAGTGTCATCAAGTTCTGTTAGTCAAACAAGTGAGACTTCAAGTGAAAAAACATGCGATACAAAATCGAATGATGATGACAAAAATAATGAGGCAAACGAACCGAAAATAAACATTGAATACACCGAGTCGGAAACAAGTGATATTGACGTATGAGTAATAAAAAAATAAAGATAGAGAGAATTTGATTTTGACATTTTTTTTTTGTTCTAAGAGACAAAGAGATTAAATTAATTTTGGCAATTGTTGAATTTAGTTTTCTTTTTTTTTTAAATAATTTAAAATCTTAATGTAAATAAAACAAAATTTTGTATTTGTTCTAATCCATTAAAAAAATATAATTATTTTATATTACTTTTTAATTTTTTTATTTGCTAAGAAGAGAGAAATAAATCACTCATGAGTCTAATTTATCATTTCAATTTTATTCTCAAAGTTCGAATTTTCTTAAATATGGAATTGGTCATTTATGATTTGGGAATATCAATAAAAAACACAATAAAAATGATGCAAAAGGGTAGAATTTTTTTGCCCAATTTTCGCTGAGAATTTGCTGAGCATGGAAAACAAATGTTCAAATATTGTACATTCCTGTAAAATTTAAAAAATCAGTTTATTCCAGTCAAAAAAAAGCTATTAATGTTTATATTTACATATCCTTAATTTTTCTCAATCCTTGTTTATCTATGTAAAGGCAAAATTAAATGAAAATTTAATTGAATTTTTTATTTCATTTAATTTTTCTTCTAAAAAAATTATGCTGCATAATTCAGCAGCATAATGATGGTACATAAGGAAATACGGTGATTCTTTTATTTGAATACCATTTGACATTTGAAAGAGATGGATAAAGTTTTTGGAAAAAAAAACTTAAATAGTCTAGTATTTTAATGTGTTATTCTGATTGTGAATTTCACCATTTCTTACTTTGGTTACATTTCAAAGTCACCTTAATAAAACAAAAAATAGTTAATGTTCTTAATTTAAAGTTTAAGATTCACATAATCAAGTAGATCGAACAAATAAAATTTGAAAAAATACCTTAGCTTAATTTCTTGATTAACTATCAATTAAGGATCACTTATCATAGTTCTTGCTTACATTTTTCTAAACGATAAAACCCCAGCGATTTGATTGGTTAATTTTTTTTAAACCAATTAGAACGACACTATTACTACCGTAAAAATTAAAAATTAAAAATTATCTTAAATATTAAAAATAACTTGTTTTCTATATATAATAACGATTATTTTCCTTTACTTTTCCTTGACCCATGTTAATCTGAAGGCTCAATTACTATAACAAAGCTCAATTTTTCAAAATTATTTAATTAAAATTGAAATTTTGTTAACTAAAAATTCTTATGATTGTGAAATTTACGAGCTATTTCTTTTTGATCAATTGCAAATCTTCTTTAAGAACGAGAGTATTTATCTTTATCTTGTTTATTGAAGAATTCACTTACAAAATTAAAAACTATTGTGTGTTTAATTGAAAAAAAAACTTAAATTAAAACATATTAAATTAAAAACCATATTTTTAAAGTGGCTTTGGGTTACACTCTTCCTATCCTTTATTCAACTCTTCTTTTTACAAATTTTTAATAAATACATAGAGTCTTTGTTCTTTCCAAAGGAAAGTAAAAGTTGAGGAACAAAATTCCTACAAGTTTATTTCTTTATCCTGTTACAAGTGTTTAGTTTTTTTAGCAGGATGAATAAAGTTTTTATTTTAAAGAAGTCTAAAAGAAAAAAAAGCAAAATAAAATATTTTTTATTTACTTAATTATTTCCAATATAAAAAAAATCAATCTAATATTTTATAATTACATAAAAAATTCAATAATAACAATTTATTATTAGTAAACAAAAGTAATCAAAAATTACGGAATTATTTTTTTTGCTCGATTTTTCCAACATGTATCACCCTAGGTTGATCCTTTTATTAAATTCAAAATATTTACTGCTTTTTTCGGATCATTGTTAGCTAATAATAAAGCACATGCAGCTTTAATACGATCAGTTCCAATATGATTTAGAACAAATTGCTCGAATAAAAAATCATTTTCAATTTTAAGTTTAATAACCGAGTTTGATTTTGAAGACAAATGAGATGAGATTATTTGTCTGGAAGATATTGAACTTTGTGTGGTTGAGGTTGGTGGTGTTGAGCTTGTTGGCGGAGGGGGTGGTGGAAGAATTGGAGGTGTCAGTGTTGTTTGAGATGGACTATGCATAGGAGGTGGTGGCGGTGGAAAATTAGGTGCTGGTGGAATTTTAAAAGCTTTAGATAAATCACCAATTTCCTCTGATAATTTCGATTGTGCATTTTCTTTTGGACTTAAAATTAGATCTAAATTATACTTTGTATCTTGAGGCTCATCTATACTAATTAAAGTGCTTTTCGGTCGACTTTTATCCTTTTGTTTATTAGATCCTAAATTTTCTTCGTCCTCAATTAAGTTTTCATCTTTCTCTTTATTTTTCTTTGGTGTTTCGAAATCTATTTCTAATTTCTTATTCTCAAATGGACTAATTATTATAGGCTCAAAAGTCTTTATTTCACATCTACAAAATGGACAACTTGGAACATTTTGTAATTCTTGCCAATTTTCCAAACACGTGGAACAAATTAAATGGCCACATGGCTCTAATTTTCTGTCTTTATTGTTCTCTGAGCATATTTTGCATACTTGAAACGATGTGCCCATGTCACAGTACATGTCATATTGTTCTTTAGAGATTTGTATGCGAGACGCTGATGTTACTGCAATAGCAGAAGAGATGTCTATTTTAATGTCTCGGCCGTCTGGGTATATGTACATACCTTGTTTTTGACCATCTATCAAAGCCTGAATTAAGGATTGAGGAATTGTTTGAAGGATTTTATGATCATCTGTTACATATCCAATCGCCCATTGGCCTAATTTAGTACAACTTAGACGAAATAAATAACTACCCGGTTTATTTATATGCTAAAATAAAAAAAATGATCCTAGACAAAAATTTTTACGAACTTAATTTTTTTGAATTTTACTTTTTGTAAACGTTGATGAACTTGATCATATGTACTAAAAGCGCTATAACCAGGATGTTCAGTGACTAGAAATTTCCAATTATTTAACAAATTGTTCCACGGCTGAAATAGTCTTAAATTAAAATAATTAAATATTCATTAAAAAATTGATGGCTGATTCAAAAACGGAAAATATAAACTCAAGTTCTGTTAATTTACCCATGATAATCATTTATTTATAAAAGGTATACGTACCGTATTACCTTGCAAACGTATTACCATGACCCATTTCTAATTATTGTTAAATTTAAATTTTAAATCACTGATTTATTTCTTTCTGATCTTAGCTTTCTTTCGATATAATTTTCACAAATCTCCCATTGAAATTAAAACCTTGTTTAATCGTTACAATTTTTTAATTATTCTGCCAGTTTTGAGCGGATAAGGATTTGACAGTTATTTACGCCTAAAAATTCTAAACCTGATAATGAGCGATCTGTCAATCAAAAAGCCTGTTTAGGAATTAATTATTATTTTTGGGATTTAAATTTGCCCGGTATAAAGACGAAAATTTTGATTTTGTAACATGGTCCAATTGTGTTTTATGTATACACTTTTTGATGAACAAATTTTTTTTTGTGTACCATGGAATAAAAAGTGAGTTGTTTCATGGTACACAAAAAAGAATATTCAAAATCATTAAAATTATTTTATAAATGTATAACTATAAATTAAAATTTTTATATTAAAAATAAATACATAAGATAATTTGTTAAAATGATGTTTTCTTTCGAAAAAATTAGAAACTACTAGTCATACAAACATGATTTTTAACGTCATAGTTTGCTATCGAAAAATGTACAGACATAAAATTTCAACAATTTGTACCTTGTACTAAAAATGTGGTTTTACGGTAAACAATGTTTTTAATGGTTATTAGATTACTTTAGAAGCAAACAAAAAACAGAGAGCGTCAAAAAAATAAATTCTACAGTTTCAAATGATTAAAATGAATCTTTATTATCTTTATAATTTTCATATAAAAAAGGTTGCCGAAAGAATTATAATTTTGAAATCAAATTTTTCAAATTACCTTGTAAAAATATCAAATTCAAAAACTGAAACATATTTAGTTCGAGTTAATTGAATAGTTTCTCTCAGTGCATTTACTTCCAATTGATTACTAATTTTATGTACACGATTAAGCTTGATCTCAAATTCTTTCCAACTAACTAGGATTCTATCGCCAAAATTCATTTTCCAAAAATCGTTAGCATCTTTTTTAGCAATGCGAAAATTTTGACCTTCGTAAACATCTTTGGGAAATATTGACTTCATTTCGGCCAAAATATGCGAAAAAGTAAGCGTATATTTGATTAATTTTTGTCGCTCTGGGCTATTTTCTTCATACATTTTGCGACCAGCTATTTTAAAAAGATCCAATAGTTCTTGAAATTTCTCTATAACATTTCTAATTAGCACACAAAAGTAATCCAAATCGTTTAAGAGGTGTAGTTTATTTTCATAAACAAAATAAATTGTATTAAAGACTTGACAAACATCCGGGAGTATATCAATAATATAAGGCGGGCTATTTATTAAATTCATACGATCAGACTGACAGTATTTTAGCAGTTTTTCAGCTTGCTTGTTTACTTTATCAAAGTGTTTTTTTTCTAGTTTAATACTAGAAGTAACACATGAGTTTTGTGTAATTATTTGATCGAGAGTTTGATTTGTGAGATCTCTTAGTTGTGGAGTATTTTGAGCAGAAGAATTTGTTGAGGACGATGAAGAGGAACAATTTGATTTGGATAAATTCACTGGTGGATTATTTGAGATTATGTTTTGAAGTGAAGTTACAGCTGCAGCAGCTGCCGATGTGATTACATTTAACGTAGATTGTTGAGGCGAATCAATATTACTTGGTCCGGGAGAAGTTGTCGTATTTAAAAACCGATTTATAAATCGAGAACTTGATGACATTAGTCGATTCTGACTCTGACTTGAAATTGATCCCGAACTAGACGACATTTTTTAATACATCTAAATTTTTTAAAATTTATAATTTTACTCTTTCAAAAAGAAACCTCTAAAAATTGAAGCTTTGACGGTTATTTATTTATTTTTGAAAGTAGTTTTAATTTAATTCGTTCAAAAATTAAAAACCTCAACAAAAAATGATTAATTTCTAAAAAAATAAATAAAATACTGAACCCTTTAATTTAGGATAAAAATTAATGTGTGTTTTGTTTTTTATAAACATTTAAAATAAATCAAAAGCTCAAAGATAAATATTTTCTCGATTAGAAGCTGCTTCATTTAATCTTACTTTAGACACAGAAAAAGTGTCTCTCTAACCACTTAATATTTTTATACTTTAAAAAAAACTGATGACCTTGGGTTCTTCAAAAAAAATTATATTTAATTTTTCAGGTCCAAGTCTTTACGTCTTTAAACAATTCTGAGTTTTATACCGATATTTGATTATATTGAATCGTAGCTTATTTGAATAAGAACCAAACCCTGTACCAAAGCGAAGTTTTAATTTGATAGCTCAAAAATATTAGCTACAAATAGATCTTAGAAAAAATTCATAATTTTCAAACTCGGTCTAACAAGTTAAAAGCAATTAAAAAAAATGGTTTTAAATATCTTTTGTAATAGTTTTAAATTTAAACCAGAATTTTTTTTTAAATATTTGATATTTTTATTAGAAGAATAAATTATTCCGAATAACGAGAGATCTCTCTTTTGTAATCAGAGAAATAATATTAAACTGAATTAAGTTGGCAAAAATTAAAAATGTACCAATTTTTTTTTGCTTAACTTGGTTTAGAAACTTAAAAATAGTTATCTAAAGATGTTTAAGTTTTCATTTATGATTTTTTAATATTTTATAATTTTTTTCAATTTGAAGTATTTACTTGACTATTGATTGATTTTTATTTTGAACTGATGGTTATATCTTTTTTAAAGCAATAAATCTTCCAAAGAATCGACTAATTTTTAAAAGAACTATGGTGTCAATAATTTGTTGCCAAAATTTTTTTTTGAAAAACTTTTAAACAAAAATTAAAAGATTACCTAAAGAACGAAAGTAACTAAAATGATAATTAAGAGGAATTTTTGAAAAAATTGGAAAAGCAAAAATTTCTATATAATGTATTATTGCAAGTATTAATAATGAAAAACAGATTTGAAATAAATTTAAAAAAAATTTTTAAAACAAGCAAGCTTACTTTGTCTGCTAATTGTTCGTATTAGTTATCTGACCTAAGTTAAAATATAAAGTGTTCTAGTTTTTAATTTAAAAAAAAAATTTTTTTACACTTGAAAATTCTCATTAAATTAAGAAAACTAGGACTTAATCTATTGTTTTTGTTGTTGTTGTTGTTTTTAATTTGAAATATCTCGCTCGATTTAACTGCCGTAACGAAACGAAAAGTAATTTCGTTATCAATTAGATATTCTTGAGGATATTAGATTTTATTAAAAAATAAAAAAAAAGAAAAGCTTACTCTAGTTTATTATTATTATTATTCCGGAAATTTATTTTAATATGAAACTTTTCGTAAACGATAACTAACTTTATGAGTTAATAGAAATAAAATGAAAAAAAAATTCAAGTTGAATCTTTTAGGTATTTAATTTTTATTTTTCTCTCTTTTTTTTTCTCCTTTCAATTTCGTGGCCTTTTACCTAAAAAAATAGAAAAAAAAATTTGATCGTTTTTATTTTTCAAATAAAAAAAATATTTTTTTTTAGTTTTAATCCTCTAAGAGAGTAAATAAGCTAATTGAAAAATATTTATATGATTAAAGTACTTTGAGCTGCTCAAAATTTTGAATCATTCTAAGTAGTTTGAAATTGAAGTAAAAAATTAAATTTAATCTAGGATCGATAAACAGACCCAATTCAGTTGAAATCATGAACATTTGGTTCTTTAATTTTGAATAAGTTGTATGCATTTTGTAAACATATTTAAGACATGTGTCAAATCTCATCACCTAAAACTCTGAAAGTTCACAGTGAGAGTAATCAGCTTTAAAAGCTATTTAATTTTAAAAACTTAAAAAGCGAAAGAAAAAAATATGCGATCATTAACCGCTTTCTCCTTTGTTCTGTAAGTCAGTTATATGTACAGCTCAAAGGAGAAATAAAATACCAAAGTTTTCGAATACTTTTAATAAGAAAGTGATTAGAAATTTTCTTTTTGAAGACTGCTTTGTCTGCATTCGAAAAAACCATGGTGGCCATGGGGATCACATAATATGTGATAAACTAACTAATGTCGATTAGGTTACCAGGCATTTATTTTACTGGTTGCATATTCTCTGGCCACATATATGAGGCCAATCTTTTTTTCATATAAAAAATCGATTTTAGTTTTTCAAATTGTACTAAAGTTAGTTAGTTAGTTAGTTATTGAGAGCTGCGGTATAGAGAAATTCAACCAACGCACTTAGGCGTTTAGCCCTTGAATGGACTTTGGCAGCATTTGCTTCGGGTCATGCCCAAAACTTCTCTTCAATGATGTTCTTGAAAATGTTTGTTGATGTTACTGAGACCGCGCTTTCAGGTAAATAATTCCATTTACTAACTTGTGCATTTGTATCAAGTCGCCCCTACGGCGTCTGCCCTCTAAGCTCATTAAATTAAGTTATTTTAGGCCTACCTCATAAGGTTTAAATTTGATCGGTTTGACCAGTTTTGTCGCTCTTCTTTGTACTCTTTCTAAGATCTTAATGTCTGTCTTAAAATATGGACACCATGAGCTAACCGCATATTCCAAGTGTGGTCTCACTAATGCAGTGTATAGATGTTATAATGTCTTATGTCCAAGATATCTGAATGAGTTTTTTTCTCTTTCTCGAGTTCACCATTTCGTTTTGGAATTTTTCTTTTCTTCTGCCTAAGTACATCACTTTACACTAAGACAGATTTAACTCGATAGACCATAAATCAGCCCATTCCATCAATAAGTTAAGATCATCTTGCAGCTCTGTTGACTTGTGGTCCTGACTTGAAATTCTAATCAGTTTCAAATCGTCGGCATAGCCTAAACCAAAAGTTTTAAAACTTTCTAAAAAATCATTAATATGTACAACAAATAAAAACGGACCTAAAACCTAAAACCGACCCTTGTAGTACACCGCTGCTACATACACTCCCAAAATCACTCTTTGCTTTCTGCCAATTAAAAACGCCTCGAACCATTTTAGTGACTCGACAGTAATTCCATATGACCTAAGTTTTGAAATCAATTTTTTGTGGTGGACCTTATCAAAGGCTTTAGCAAAATCTGTGTAAATAATGTCGATGAGGTTCCCTCGGTCAATGTCGATGAGTTTCGCTTGTGATTTTGTCGATAAATTCGTTTCTTACTTATTAAGTTGTTTTCAACCAAATATACCATTAGATGATCTCTTATGATTCTCTCCATTATTTTCCCAACGATTGATGTTAGATAAACCGGTCTATAGTTTGAGGCTTCTAACTTTTACCCTGAATTTATGGATCGGAGTAATATTGGCTTCCTTCCATAACTCTGATAATTCTCCATCTACAAATGATCTAATAAAAATACTTGAAAGAGGTACTGAGAATGACTTTGAACACTTTTTTAGAATATTTGAATTAATCTTATCTGGTCCAGGTGATTTATCAATAGCCAGCTTGTATAAATATTTTTGAATATTTACCGGACTAAACACCTGAAAAGGGTTTAATATAAATTTTTTATCTATTTATAATATAATTTTATAAAAATTTTGATAAGGCTCCGAACAATTCAATTTCTAAAACATAAAAAAAGGACCGCTCTAACTCAAACGGCGGTACGGGTACGCTGTTAATTCGCGAGAAATGCAGTAATTCATAGATTTTAAGATATCATTAAATTTTGTTGCATTTGAACTTTCGGAAATTATTAGATAAAGCTTAATTTCCTTGTTTGAGATTCTAATGAACATTCATTAGTCTTGTTTGATACTAGGTAAACTTCCCAAGTAAGTAAATTTGCTGCATTTGAGTTGTTTCGAAACTTTTCTTAAAATGTTGCAAAACACAGTTTCGAAGCTCCTGTTACTGCTCCAGATTTTAAAGCAAAACTAATGAAATAATGATTAATCAACACAAAAACAGCGAATTTTGCCAAAAATTATTCTTGAATGTTTCCGAAACATATGCCTAAACAAGCTGCTTATTTCAAAAATGTACTATATGCTTTAATTATTATTCCTAATTTTTCGAGTTATCTTCAATGACTCAATTACAATATTGGCGAAGCTAATTAACTGATAAAGTAAAGTTTTTTAATTTTAAGATCTTAATAGGTCCAGACACGAAAAAATCATCTTTATGTATTCAAATTATGGAATAAAAAGTAATCATTTTGATTTTGAATGTATGCAATTTTTAAATATTTTTTGAAATTCATTTTTAAATTCTACCACACAAGTTTAAAAAAATTAAAATTAAAGAAATCAAAAAATGAAAAAAATTCTTATTTTAAATCAAACAAAAATAGTCGATTCAGCCGATTTGAAAACAATTGGTATTTTAAATTTAAAACATCCAAAAGAAGGTGAAAAAGTTCCATTCCTCATTCACGAAACATGTGATGATTTAATCATTTACGAATTAATAAACTACACTCAAGAAACTTCATGCTTGTTCATTGATAACTATATTCAAACAGATAGTTTAATTTATTTCCTAACGAAGTTTAATCTTTGTTATTTTATAATCGATTTTTTGACTAATTGTGATCAATTTGAATTCGAATCAGTCGACGAATTTAAATCAAAATTGTTCAAGTATTTAACTGATTCGAAAGAAGAATTTTCTTCTTTGAGTAAACTTAAACTTCCTGATTTAAAATTGTTTTTCGATGTGACCGAAGACGAATCAAAATTCGAAATTATTTTCAATGGTTCAAAATGTAATGAATGGTTGAAAACTAAAATAGACAAATTGTGTAATTTAATAGAGACTTCAAATAATGGTGTAGAAATTAAAAAGAAGCTGAACGACGATCCAAAAGACAAAAATGACAAAATAAAACAAGAAGCATTTGATCTTATTTCTCAATATTTAAATAAAAATATATCAACTAAATTACGCAAGGAATTAAGTTTAAGTTCACCATTGACAGAATTGAGTAGTGAAAATAAACGAGCAAAGCAAAATGTCGTCACTTTAGATTAATTATTGTTTGTTTTAGGACAAATTTAAAACAATTTTTTCTTTTGTAAATATTTGAGATTTTTTTCAATTTGAATCTAATAAATTTTTATCACGGTCTTACCTTAAATTTTTTTTTTTATTGATGAAATTTTAATCTATTAAGAATATAAAAATTTTAACTAAAACAGAGTGTTTTAACTAAAATAGTATTTTTCTTCTTATCGTTTGGTAACGTCTTATTAGTTCTTCTTTTTGTTTAAATTCTGTTCCGTCTTTTAATTGTGTCAAGGTTTTATTCGATTTTTATTGTTTCTATTCTTAATTGCTTGAGGTTTTCTGTTCCGTTGTTTGCTCTGGTATCTCTGGTTGATTTTTATTTGGCTTGTTTTTTTTTCAGCGGTTTTGTCATTATACTCTCTGGTGTCGGTTCTTCTGTTACTTTTCGTTTTATTGCTTCGTTCTCTAGAGGGTCTGGTCTTAGTTTAGTTTCGGCGGATGAGAGTCTTCCATTAAGGACGGCATTTTGTAAAATTAATTATATTTTGTATCAGTGATAAAAGTATTTTTTATAAGCCGGAATGTAAAACCTTTTTTTTTTTGAGTACGGCTACGGAAACGCTATTAATTTGGGAGAAATGATGAAATTCATTTGATTCCTAAATTCAAATACCATTTAAAAAAATTTGGAAATTTTTCAGAGTTTTCCTTATGCTGTTATGTAAAATAAAAAAAAATTTTTAATTTGAGACACCTTAATTACATGTACCGCAAATAAGTTTAATTTTTCTTTCATTTGTTTTCAATATTTAATACAAACTAATTATCGACATAGCAAGGATTGATTTTGGTAAAATAAAAAATTTATTTATTTAAATTTATTGAGATGTCTCTTTTGCTAGTTAATAACTAGTTTTATAATCGATTACCATGTTTTAAAAATTATGAAAAATCAACGTTAAGCCACCTAAATGTCCCTATTTACTTTATTCATTAAAAAGAAAATTAAATTCGATTGTTGAACACACAAAGTTCCAAAAATGTTGAAATTTTATCACTTGAATAAACTTCATTGAACCTACTATCAAAAAGAATTCCTATTATGAAAGGTTAAGTTTTATTTGAAACAATTGTGTAAAAAAAAATATTTTTAAAAATTTATTAATTCATAAAAAAATTACAATTATTTGAAGTCGACAACTCATTTTTGCATATTTTTTTTTCCAGAATTGATTAACATTCCATCGACTTCAATGCAAGACGACATGGTACCTAGATTTTTAAATAGGAATTCTAAGCTTTTAATTGTTTTGTTAGCTTTTTTTGTTGTGGTATTATGGCTCTATCAAATAAATATTCATCAGAGGCTCATGATTAGTAATACTATTTATTCGATTGTTATCGACGCTGGTAGTACTGGTAGCCGCTTACACGTTTTCAAATTAAATCATGACGATTCAGAAGGTATTGAACCTATTTTTTTTATCTGGCTCTCTTTTTCAAAGAAAATATCTTGTTTAAGATAAAAAATTTGATATTGAATTAATTAACGAAGAATTATTAGTAAAAGTAAAGCCTGGTTTATCTGCTTTTGGACCAAATCCTGAAAAAGTAATTTAATATTTTAAAATTTTTGCTAACAATCTTCAAATTTTTTTTTAATTGAAGGCTGTTGATTCAATAGAGCCACTACTAAAGAGAGCTCTGGAGGTCATTCCAGCTACTTATCATAGATTGACACGACTAAGCCTCAAGGCTACTGCTGGTTTAAGGCTAATATCAGATGATCTCGCAAACAAAATTTTAAAAAATGTAATTTTTTATGAAACATTTCATTTAATAGACTTTTTCGACTAAAACATAAGGTCAAAGGATTATAAAGTAAAGAAAAAAAGCTCTTTTAAATCTAAAATTCATTAAATATAAATAAAAAAATTTTATAAAAATTTGAGTCGAATCATTTTCGATCAATTTTTGCTCTGAATGTAATTTTTGAAATTTCATTAGGATATGGGTTAATACCAAATTGGTTATTATGTTAAAAAATAATTGAGACTTTTTTCACGAATTAATAAATTCAAAACCTAAAAACATTTTTAATTAAAATTTATGAAAGTGCTAAGTGTTTCAACGAATTGATTGAATAAAAAGCCCTATAAAAAAATTTCAAGATTTTTTTATTTGACTTTTTTTTGATTTAATAGTAAAAATAAAAATTTAATTGATTTGGTTTTAAGATTAAAGAACTTTTTATGAGATATCCATTCAAAATAAAAGGCGATGATGATGTGAGTATTTTAGACGGTAGATACGAAGGTATTTATTCATGGCTAACGTTAAACTATGCATTAAGTAAGTAATAAATTTTGAAGTTGAAATTTTTCAAATAAAAAATAAATAACTTTTAACTTTTCAAAAAAGATAGTTTTAGTAATTCAATAGAAACATCGGTATGTTCTTTAGACATGGGCGGTGGCTCTACACAAGTTACCTTTATACCATCCGGTAAAGTTTCTAGCAATGAGGATTTAGTAAAAATTCAAATAGACCGCTCAGAGTATGAAATATATGCTAAAAGTTTTCTCGGTTTTGGTCTCATGTCAGCTCGACTAAACATATTAAAAAAAGATCCATTAAACATAGATCCAACTAAAAATGAATTATTTAGCAGTTGTTTTCAAAATAGCTCTAAAGTCACATGGTCTCAACAAGGTGTTGATTATATCATATTGGGAAAAAATGAGCAAATTAATAATTCTTATGCTAATTGTTATAAAAATGTTGTAAAAACTTTAGAAAATAATTTTGATGCTCCGTCAGATTTGAGTAAAAAAGATATCTTTGCTTTTTCGTTTTATTTTGATAGATTAAATAGTGCCAAAGTGTTTAAGACTAAGGCGGGTGGTCGAATTGACGTGGCTTCAATTAAAAAAAAAGCAATGACTAGTAATTATTCAATTAAATGAAAAAATTTCGGCAGAAAAAATATTTTCAAAACAATTTTATTTTGCTAGTTTGTAATACACCCGATTCGAGTGAAAATAAAGAAGTAGATGTTAAAGACAAAGATTATGCATTTTTATGCATGGATTTAACCTTCATTCATGCTATTTTATCTCATGGCTATGGACTTCCCGATCATAAAGAAATACATGTAAGTTTTTGAATGATGATTAAAGTAAATTTTAGAATTTTTTTAAAATTATTTGCTGTAGGTTAGTAATCAGGTTAACGGGATGGAAATTAGTTGGGCTCTGGGAGCTGCTTTTCATATGCTTAATGAAAATGATTAAATTTTATTTAATTTTGTAATTTATTTACAAAAAATTTTTTTTTATTTTTCTATGCAATTATTTAGTGTGGAATTTTTATTGAGAAATTTTATAAATATATTTTTATATTACAAAATTTTTTAATTGGTTTCACATGCCCCCAAAATTAGTAAATTTTGATAACACATAACGATCCGATCCTTTTAAAAAATCCAAAATACATATTTCACTGTTAAAGAATAAATAATAATAAAAAAAAACGAAGCTTAAACCAAAGCACATTTTTACAAAAGTTATTTACTAACTTCTCCCAAGCAACTCCACAGCAACTAGTCCCTATGGTAAAAATCTTTTTATATAAAGTTAATAAACCCAGAAGACTAAGTGAAAAAAAAACGTCTTTCAGGATACAATTGACACACATTATTCAAAATAAAAATAATGGAAATTTGATCAAGCGAAAGAGCTCTGTTTTTTTTTACCACTAAACTTGCCTAAAGTTTATTTTTTTAGAAAAATTTTGATAAGAAAATTAACATTGACTGATTTGGTCAACCTTATGTTTTTAAGTGAAGTATGCTAAAATTAAAATTTGTGTATGATGAATTATTTTTTATGGGAAGTAAAAAATTTTTTGTGTACGCTGTAAAAAACAGATCCTTCAGTTTTCATTAAAAAAAATTTGAAAAATTCTTTTTTTTTTAGGATCCTTTAAAAAAGCATACTCCTCCAATTTTACGATAAACAACGCACCCGAATGCGGTTTCCGTATTTTTCAATATTTTTAGACACATGAAAGAGCGTTCATCTGAAAGTGGAGTGAGCTTTTTTCAAGGATCTATATGACACTTTAACACAAAAGCTGAATTTAAATTCTAATTTTTATTGATCCCATACCTTAAAAATATTACTAATTTTAAACAGTAGATTTTTATGAAAGAAAATTTTAAAACATATTTTAATTTAAATTTCTTAATGTTTAAAAATAAATTGTTGCCTAGAAACCATTAATAAAAAGGTAAAGGTCGGAATTTTCAAAAATTATTTCTTTTGCATAGCTGATTCAAGAAAAATTTCCAAATAAAAAATTAAATTAATTAATAATTCAAATAAAAAAAATATAAATATATAATGGCAAGAGATAGGGACGAAGAAACAAATGAAAAAAATGATGATAATCGTGCTACGTAAGATTTTTTTCTATATAAACTAATCTTTAAACTTTATTAATATGAAATTAATAAAGTGGAATAATCCTATGGGATTTAGCTTTAGAAAAAGTAAGAGACAAAGAGATCTCTGATAAAAATGAACAATCTGAAGAAAAGAATCTTATTTTTGTGGGAAGCCGTGAAGCAGTAAAATTTTTCTTAAGATATTTTTTTTTTGTAAAACTAATATTTTTTTTTTTCAAGGGAAAATCCACTATAATTTTAACTTATACTGATCGGTAAATTATTAATTTAAAACAACCTTTCCATAATAATAAAATAATGAATTAATTACCATAGCGCTAATGAAACGCCAAAGCCAACTATTGCTTTAGATTATACATTTTGTCGTAAAGCTAAAAGCGGAAGTAGTGTTGTAAGTCAAAGATTAAAGAAAAAAAAGTTTAAAAAAAATCAAAATTTTTTTTTTCAAAATTAAGCTTAAAAATGTCGGTCATATTTATGAATTGGGCGAAGGAACATTTTTACTTAAACTAATTGATGTTGTGGTTAACGCAGAGAATATTCTGTAAGTAGAAGTTCAATGAAACTATATTGTAAAACTTAATTAATAGCAAAATTTTTATATAAAAGAAACACAAGTGCTATAATAACTGTTGATCTTTCAAAGTTAAGTGAATTATGGATAACTTTAGAAGCAGTTATTACATATTTAAAAGCTCGTATTAAAGAATGTGTCAAAGAGGCAAGTCGCAATGATCCTACTGTTAAGGATCGTTTAAAAAAAGCTATTCAAGAAAGACTCGGTGGAAATCCAGACGAGTCCAAATTGGAACCCATAGCAATACCAACAGCTATTGTTGCTACTAAATATGACATTTTTGAAAAATACGAACCAGAAAAGCAGAAAATCATCACAAAAACATTACGTTTTGTAGCCCATTTTTTCGGGGCTTGTTTAATGGTATTATTTATTATTTAGCTTTATAATTAATTTGTAGAATTAAACAAATATGTTTTTAAGTTTTCAAGTAACAGAAATGAAACTAGTTCAGCTAGGCTAAAGAATGTTATGAACAATTTCCTACTGGACGGAACTTTAACTAAGTACGATTTTTTAAATATTTTGAAATCTTATGCTAACATAAGTCTAAAAGTCGAGTTGGAGATAAACTCTATTCTAAAACTAAATCAAAAATCTTAATTATATTTGATATACACTTAAGTTATTTCTAACCATTCTCTCAAAAAATCCATGTGTAAAAATCACAGTTGTCTCTAGAGCTTAGTTAAAATTATTTTTCTTTTTAAAAAAAATAAAATGTATAAGGGCCGTCTCGTAAAATTAATTCATAAATTGAATTTTTAAATTTTCTAAAATTCATTTTACGATTTTAATTCTCAAGACATTTAACATTGAATTTTTGCTATTCATGGTCAATAATTTTAAATATTTTTAAGGCAAATAAAAACAGAGACGAATAAGCCAATTTTTATAACTTTCGGAGCTGATACTTTCGAAAATATTGGCCTGCCTCCTCTATCACCATCTGAATTAAACGATCCAAATCACAAGTAATTTTTTATAATTTAAATAAATTTTTTTTTCTCTAATAAAAAATGCAAAATTAATTCTTAAGAACTTTATTGGATTTATGGAAACATTTATTTTGCAAAAATTTTCCACAAGAAGAATCAAAAAAAGATCCAAGCTTGCTAGAAGATTTTGGACGTGATCCCCAATTCGAAGAGAGTAGTGTTGATCTATTACGAGATCAAAAAATGAAAGAATTGGACAACTTGAGAGAAATTCTTAAAAAACGCAGACAAAATACTGAAGCAACTGGAATTCAAATTTTAAATTAAATAAACTAAAATTTATTTCACAATTTTCTTAATTAAAATAAAATATTTATAAAAAAAATAAAAATAATAAAATTCTATTATTTTCATGCGACTATGCCAATCACTCCACAAGCTAACCTTGGACCCGAGTTACCAAATGTAATACTACCAACATTATTTTGTAAACCCAAATCATCTTCATTTTCATGTAAAACAATTGCACGTCCAATAATTCCTAGTGGTCCGGTCAATTGACTTACATCATCAGTGAATTTCATTATAATATTTCCGTTTTGATCACTAATTACATTACCATAATCACCAACATGTCTTACTGGTGATTTAATATCACCATGAGTTGAATTCATTGGATTAAAATGAGGTCCAGCTGTGCTACACTCTTTAGACATAAATTTTAATTAATATAAAAAATAAATTCTTTTTTTTTTTAAATTTACTAATAGCTGGATCTTCACTGAAATCATTAATTCCACTTTGATGAACATGTAAACCGTGTTTATTACCTAAGTTTTTCGGTAGGCCAGTTATATTAACACTTATTTCTAATAATCCATTTTGCTTACAAGATTAAAATATTTTAAGAACTTTTTTTCTTTAAAAATTTTTATTAATTTTACCAATTTTTCGAATGATACTGTTCCTTGAATAGTATTATTTCCTGATACACCTCTCATTACCGCAACAGCTTTTTTAACTGTATCTGGATCCTTGTAAAATTTAAAAAAAATTAAATCAAAATTTATTGACTTAATTATTTAATTAACAAACCTCTTCGACAACATTGGTTCTACATGATTTTGAATACTCAATTAAAAAGATAACCAAAAAAATAGCACTAAAATGAGATTTAAACATTTTTGGATTTGTTTTTTTTAAGATGAAAACTATTCCCAAAATTCAATTCTTATTTATACTTTTTCAAATGTGGCCTTATTGTATAGGTTTGAAATGAAATTAAAAATAATAAACTAGTTCATACACTTAGATTAATAATTTTTAAACAATTTATTTAAAGATTTTTAAAAATAAAAATATTTTTGGACAAAAAAAAAAAATTTTAGGACCATACTCCGATGACACCACATGCAATTGGTGGTCCTGAATTTCCATTTAATTTACTATTTTTGTCAGGATTTAAGCCTAAATCATCTTCTTTTTCATGTAAAACTATAGTCCGACCAAGAATGCTAAATGGTCCCAATAAAGTGCTTATTCTGTCTGTGAATGTTTGTGAGATAGTTCCATTTTTGTTGACTATTACATTTCCGTAGTCACCCATATGTCGACAACGAGATGTTATATTTCCATGTAAATAATGAAATGGATTATAATGTGGACCTGCTGATTGACATCTTTGCGTCACATTTTCACTAGGGTTTAGTATTCCATTTTTATGAACATGAAAGCCAAGTTTAGGTCCCAAATTCGGCGGTATTCCGTGTATTTTGACCGAAATTTGCAACAAAAAAGGACCCTAAAATAAAAAATAATAATTTTAAAACCTAAATAAAATTGAATAAAAGCTTTTTATTTACTAGTTGTTTGAACATTACATGACCACTTATTTTACTCTCATTATAATTTCCATTTATAACAGCGAGACCTCTTCGAGGAATTTTATATTGGCAATTTGAAATTACAAAAAAACTAAGCAAGATAATTAATAAGAAAATATTCATTTTTAAATTTTACTAAGAAAATCTACTTCTTATAAAATCTAAAAGTATCGTGTTTAAATTTTCTAATTTTGTATTCATGTAAGGCTATTTTTAGATTTTAATAAATTGGGATAAGACTCTATTTTTGTGGTAAGTTCAGGTGTTTCTAAAATACTTTAATAAAAAAAACATTAAGAAAAGTTTTATTTGTAGACATAGTTTTTTTTAATCAAAATTTTAGGAGCAATTCTTTCCTTTTTTATTTATAGAATTTAATTTATGCCTTTTCTTTTTTCTCGGAATTAAAGAAAAATTTTTTTTTCTTGGCAAAAAAAATTCTCTAAAAGATTATTCGCTGTTTTAATAGGTCTTTTTTTTTGACGATTGAAATTGAAGGAGCAGGCTACAGTTTAAGATATTCAAAATAAAATTTAAAATTTTTTTCTGATGTTGTCATTATTTTAAAAATAAAGCAAAAAATATTTTTATAATTAATTTAGAAAAATTTAAGACCAAACGCCAATTACACCACAAGCGATTGGAGATCCTGAATTTCCGTTGACTTTACTGTTTTCATTATTAGGGTCTAAACCTAAATCGTCTTGTTTTTCATGTAAAAGTACTGTTCGACCAAGAATACTAAAAGGACCTAAAAGAGAGCTTATTCTATCCGTGAATGTTTGTGAAATAGTTCCATCTTGATTTACAAATAAATTACCATAATCCCCCATATGTCTAATAGGAGATGATATATCTCCATGTGTTGAGTTAAGTGGATTAAAATGGGTACCGGCTGATTTACATCTTTCGGCGGCATTTTGGCTTGAACTTAATATCCCATTTGTATGAACGTGAAATCCAAGAAAGGGGCCTAAATTTGGAGGTATACCCTGGATACTAACTGTAATTTCTAAAAGATCAGAATTCTTTCAGAAAAGCAATTATTATTTTTTGTTAATTAAAACTATTTCAAAATGATTCTTACTAATTGTTGGAACATTACATTTCCGCTAATAATATTTTCTCCAAAATTTCCACTTATAACTACAAAAGCTCTTTTTGTTATTTCATATTGACAGCTTGAAATGGCAAGAATGCTAAAGAAAATTAATAGAAAATTGATAGACATTTTTTTTGGGTTTAAATCTTTTAGTTTGGTATATTTATACCAAAATTGATGTGATTATTTATGGCCCTTTTTACGTTTCTAAAGTGAAAATTTCATAAACGAAAAAATTATATAAATATTTTGAAAAAATTGCGAACTTAGTATCTTAGGTTTTTCAAAATAGATATTTTTTTAACTTTTCTAAAAATTGCCATCAGATTTAGAAATCATGCAGAAATATATTTTACTTGATAAAATATACTTTTTTGATGAAAATTATATTTTTTAAATCTTTTAAATTTTTTATTTTTATTCGATAAACAAGTCTGTTTAGGTATTACCAGGATTGCACTAATCATTCAATGAAATGAAACTGTATAGCCTCATTTTTGTTGAAATTTTTGAGTGAAGATTGAATAAACATAAAAAAGATTAAAAAACATAAATAATGTCAATGTCACCTAAAAGAAAAAAATATCAATGAAAAAGAGAATAATCACTATAATGTAATTAAAATACTTTTTAATCTTTAAAAAAAATTTTCAAAAACTAAATTTTTTACCGATTTATATTCCATAACTTGGTAATATTCTTGACTTAAACTTCATTTCATGTTTTAATTTAAATTTGTTTTAAAAATTTACATATTTCTTTTGAATAAAAATAAGGATTTTAAGGTAAAATAACTTAAAATAATAAATTTCTAAAAATTAAATCATCTTCAAGTTTCAAGGTTAATCAACAAGATAGTGCCCTTATCTATTGCTAGACACTTGATTTATTCATAAAATAAAAAAAATATTGATTTTTTTTAAAAATAACTTTTCTTCATAAAAAAAAATTATAAATTTTTCAAAATTTCAAAAAACAAAACTTTTTAATTTCAAATTTAATTTATCAAAAATCTTAATTGATTTTTCGGAAAACAAATTGATGTTGTTAAGCATTGACAGTTTAAATGCACTAAATTTAAGTACCAATTTATGAACAATGAATTTTTTAGATAGTCTTATAAATATATCTAAATTCTTTTTCACCACTTTTTGTTCTTGATCCACATGCAATTATTTGGTCTTTATTTCTTAAATCATATTTCAGGTTTCTAGTCTCATTTTCGACTAACTAATATAAACTAAGATTTTATTTAAATTTTCACTAAATCTATTGTACTCAATAGATATTATTATTATATATTTATTTAAATTTTAATTCAGAAAACTTCGGAATCATCTTTTAATTTAGGAATAAAATTTAAAGGTACTTTAACCAATGGTTTGGGGCACCTGAACAATACATTTTTTGTCAAACTTCCTAAAACTTAACTTATCAATAAAAAATATCTATAGGTTTTATCGAACGTATTATCCAAGTTTGGATATAACTAATTGCTAGAGAGGAGCTTAATAACCAGAAATATGTATAGAAAAATGGATAAAGCGGATGATTTTGCAAAGCTTTAAAGAAATAGTTTAGAATTTGTAATTGATCACATATGTGGTTCATCAAGAATATTTCGACCAGAATCTAAATAATTTGATTTTTCAGATTCATATTTTTTTAATCAAAATTTACAAAATAAAATTTTTATTAAAAAATAAATTTTAGAATAACAAATGTCAAATAATTAAAATGGCACTCATAAACTTTTTATCGTAATTTTTAAAAAATAAATCGAAAATTTGTTTCTTTTTTTTTATTTTTTGTCTTTATTGTCTTCATTTTTATTTGTATTCGAAGCTTGTGAAGCACTTGCTGGTAATCTAGACACAAAATGTTCCGGATGCTTTGTTTTAAACCAATTTTCGAATTCTTCAACTTGAATTTCTAGAATTTTCTCGCGACAAAATTCAACCGATGACATAACATCAGGCGATAGCAATTCCCATATTTCCAATGTCTCCAAAACACGAAAAAATGCAAGCTCATTCTGTTTTTTTGAGTTAAGCTTTAGAAAAAAAAAATGAATAAAAATTAAATCTTTTATCATTTTTTGACAATAACTTAATTTTTTAATCTCCATCAAAAAAAAATTGAATTTCTTAGGGCTTGTAAAATAAGCAAATTTGACAAGAAAAGCTTAATTTACAAGAGAGAAAAAAACAATAACGATTAAATTCAAATTTAAGTTACATTTACGTAAACAACATCAAAAAATCTTAACTAACCGTTTTATCCTTAACAAAATATTCAAATTTTATTTAGAATTAGAATTTATAAATTTTTAAACTAAAACTAAAATTTGAAAAAGTTTACCTTTCCATAAATGGCAAGTTTATCGAGTAATTTTCCCAAAATAAAATCATTTCGATTATAATAATTCTCTATTAAACTTTCTAGTTCAGTGAACCATTCATAATATTTTGGATCTGGCGTTACTTTCATGTCTTCGTACTTATAATAATCAATAACACTTCTATTCATTCTATTTAACATATTGTGTAGCCCAGGTTCATTTAAGTTCATATTCGAATATTTAATAGAACATGTTGTCATTCTTTTTCTAAATTAAAAGCTAATTTGTGAGTTTTAAAATTAAAATATAATTTTTTTTTGAATTCTTACTTGACAAGTTCTTCTATTCTTTGGTGTACATCTATTCGATTTTCATCCATTAAATTCTCAAAGTGTTTCTTAATTTCCATTAGACGTTCATATTTCTTTATACTGGATGCATTATTCTGAAAATCGATAACTTTTTCAGTCCTTGGAAAATATTTTGAATTTATAAATTTTTGGAGATTTTTTTTTATACATCTAACCTGAAGAGTTGTACAGTACAATCTAAAAGAAAGTCAACGAAAACATACACAGAAACATTTCAAAACATTTTTCTAAGCGTAAGTAATCTAAAAATCATTAATCTTTTCCTAATTTTCTAGTAAATGATTATTTAAAATGTTTAAGTGGCGTTTTGATTTTGTTCTGTTCTGTGTCTATTTTGTTTCAAAATTGTTTTGAATCCTTTTGCAAAATGTTTAGTGTGTAAACATTAGTCATGTTTTCGTTAAACTTATTTTGGATTGTAATCGTACGATCTGTACCATTACGAATTATTTTTTGAATTATTAAAATAATCTCTCTTATTATAAATATTTTACCTCCTTAAGTATTCCCTCGATTTTTGTCCCAGGGACAAAATGCGATTTTCTTTTTGGCCAATTTTTCGAAGTATATTGTAATGGGACTACTAATGTTTGTACCTGGTACAAATCCGATATTGTTCCATGGTATAAAACAAGAAAATAAAAAAAAAATATAGAACTGTTTTACCAAAATTTGGACATGAGATTTAATAAAAAACTAATTAAAATATAAAACATATTTTTTTTTCGCATATCTTTAGAATTTCCGAAAGATAACAAATAAAGCTTCTAAATATCGTGTTTATGTCACCACTTTGATTCTTCAAATAAAATGTGTCACAATGGAATCGAAAAAGAAATCGAACCCCTTTTAGTTCTACAGTCATAAAGTCACACTTTAATTAAATCACATTTCGATATTATCACAAATTTTAACAACCGATTTCGCAAATTAATTTAACTGTCTATTGATTTTGTTACGATTTGATTGTGGCTCATTTTATTTGAAGATTAATCAAAGTGTTGACATAAAAACGTTTAAGCGGCTTAAGTCCGGCTCCGGACCGGCTTAGACTTAAATTTAATTTTCTCATTTTATTCAATGGTACAATATCGGATTTTTTCCAGGTACAAACACGTGTTATCCCGTCACAAAATACTTCGAAAAAAAGGTGTTTATACAATGGGACAAAATCTTTTTTTTTCGATTATGTACAGGGACAAAATTAAGGAAATATTTCTTTGTATTTGAAAATTTTAATCAATTAAATATTAGTTTCTTACCATAAGGCACGAATTGGACCAGTAGTTGCTTTTAGACTTTTAGAATTGCGTCTTTCATGGGTAGATACAGTTTTATTAAAAATTCGTTCCATTTCTTCAACATTACCAATTTTAATTAGCTCTAATTCATGGTCCTTAAATTCAACAAAAAAAAGAATGTAGCAAATTAAGGCTTTTATTTTTTAATAAATATCTTCTAAAAACTAACGGCTATTGTTTGAATAGGTTTTTGAATTTTATTTAATACAGTAGATTCTCTTTTTTTACTAAATCTTTTTTGTCTTAAATTTGCCGTATTAGCTGTAATACTTGATTTATATTGTAACAATCTTTTCGGGTCTGTTTGACCAGTAACAAAAGCTGAATTTTCATTAATTGTATTTGGATTAAGAAATTCTCGATTTGTTGCCATTAAGTCTAGATTGGATAAGCTAATTGAGACACGCGTACTTTCTATATGATCATTATCTAAATTTTGACCTGATGAAATTTTTTCCCTTGCTCCTTCAGGCATATCTTAAAATGTCAATTGAAAAAAAATAATTTTTTTATTTATTTTCTCCGTCGATTAAAATATTTAAATTGCAAAAATAGGATAAAATTTTTTAAATTACTCATTAGGGTTAAAGTGATATCGGCAAGGTTAAATTTTTTTGTTGGTTGCTTTAAGTCCTCATCTGCAAACGATGAATCGAATAAGGCGGACATGTCATCCAGATTTTTTTGATTTTCTTTAATAAGGTAGGGATACATGTGCTCATTTAAAATGTGATAAACACTTTTTTTTATAATAAAAATTTACCTTTAAATTGATCAGTATCTTCTTCATTTAAATTTTCTATATTTAATATTAGTTCTTGTTCCTGGGCAACTTGATCTTAAGAAAAAATTATTTTCTCCTTGAAAAAATAAAAATATAAAAATTGGAAAAAAAATTACCTATTTCATTTTTAGCCCTACTTCTTTTAGCTCTATATCTATTCTTTTCTTTATCCTGTTAATATTTTAATTTAGAAAAAAAATATTCAAAAAAATTTTTTCAACTCTTTATACCCTTCTGTTTTCATCTTTTTTCTTTTCCTCTTTGATAAAATCCTGATACCTTTTTTCGATTTCATTCTTCATTTTTATTTCTTTATACGATAATTTTTCACCGCCTAATTCACTTTAATTCAAAAATAGTCATTTTCTTGTCATGGTTATTTTAAGAGTCTAAATTACTTGATTGAAAAACAAGTGTTTAGAGGACTAATGGTGTTTGGTTCGGCGTTTATAGACTCTAAAAGCCAAAGTAAAATGCATAATTGACGAGTTAATGTTGGCCTTGTAAAAAAACAAAAAATGATTAAACTAATAGTTTATTTTCTGAAATTGATGTTTACTTGTCCATTAAATATGCTTCGTCTTTGGATAATAAAGATGAGTAAACAGGTGCGTATGGCTTAGTTTCTTCTTTAGCTTTTTTGATAGATGATTTTTGTCGATATGAACTCATTATTGATGTACTTAAATTTTATTAAGAAAAATTAGAAAGTTGCAAGTAAAAGTGACAATTAAGATTAAGTTATACACTCAGATTTTTATTTTTTTGGTAACAAATAAAGTTAAAAAAAAAACATTACAATTTGAAAAAAATAATAAAATTTTTTTAATATTTCAAAATTTGAACCAAAAATAATTAAACACTTTAATTAAATTTGATCAATAGTAACCAAGATCCTGGAAAAATTCTTAAAGCGAATAGAATTAAAAAGTCAATGATCTAACACAAAGTTATATAATTAAAAAATATACGGGAACAGAACAACCTTTAGCTAAATCAACGAATCAAAGATCTTGGAATATTCATAAAAAATGAAATGGGATGTCCAAGTTAGACACAGTAATCTTAAAATACGGAGGCAAAGAGGTGATCTTGCTCAAATGCTTAAAATTGTAATCAATTTTGATAAATTAGGATTAATAGATTGTGTAAATACATAGAGCAGAAAGTTTAATCCTTGTTAGCACAATAAATCTATGGATCGAAAAAGATGAGATATTTTCAGTTTCCTTGCAAATAGAATCACAACACTTGGAAATAGACTTTGGAAAACATAATTAAAGCAAAAACTTTAAATAGCTATAAACAGAAGTTAGATGTTTCGATGGAAGCAAACATTTGTAGCGTATTCAACTCACAGTTTCAAACTGCGTAGTACGCATTCTAAACTTTTACAATATTTTTAATACAGACATCAAGTAGCTACGACAAAACTCAAATAGGATTGCAACAATGTTTCATTAGGCATAAAAATTAGACGCCTTAAGACATTGTCCATGGGATACTTAAGATCCTCTTAAGATTTGTTTAAAAACTTGTCAACTTATTTCAGATATCTACTGGACAAATGCTTTCAAATAGTTTCAATTCAAGCCTTTTAATCATGATTAATATTTTATATCTATTAAAATCCAAAAGTTTATTTTTTTTTATAAAAAATAACTTAGAAAAAACTATTTAAAACAAAAACAAATACTCTTGACATTTTTATTCTACTTTTTCATCTTAAATTTTGTGTCGTGGATTTCGTGTTTTGACAACGAAAAATCGGCTTTTTACAACTAAAGAACGATTTTTACAAAAAAACTTTGGGTTCAGAAAATCTATTTTTTAGTTGTTTTTCCCATTTTTAAAGGGAAAATTAAATTCAGCGAATAATTTTCTGTCAATAATCCCGAGAGAAATAAAACACAAAAAAAAACAATGTTTAAACGTGAGTGTTTTATCACTAAAAAAACGCTTATTAAAAAGAAAAAAACAGATTGAGCGGCATAATCTTTTGCACAAAAAAAATAAAGACAAAAATTAGAAAAAAATTTATAGGTGTTTTTTTCCCAAAAAAAAACACTTGTAAAATTCTTGCAGCTTTACATAATAATGCAGTATTTTACCTTCTTTTAGTGTTTTTTTTCGCGATAAAACGCTCACGTTTGACCCCATAAAAACAGTACAAAAACGCCAAGGAAACAGACGAAAAACAGCGTTTAAACGACGTTTAAACAGTGTTTTTTTCCTGTTTTATTTTCCTCGGGAATTTATAACGTTATTCAATCTTAATCACTTTTATTTAGTTCTTAAGAATATTTTATCAGAAATCTTTAAAGTATAATACGGTAAAAAAAAATTAACTTAAGCATTAAAATTTTCAAAAGCAAATTAGAATTAATTTTGACTAAAAGTTTTTAGTTTCTCTAAAAAGTCTATTTAAATTCAAATGATTAAAGTTTAAACACATGCAATTCTATTTTGAAAAAGCTTATAATATACAAATTTAAAACAATTAGGCTTATTTTTTTTTTATTAATTTATCAACAACAAAAAAATTTAATAATCTAAAATAAGCACTCAATGAAAACAAGAAGACTTAGATTCATTTTTATAGAATACCTTTTATTCGCAGGGACCGTAAAGGGTCTCTTATTTTTACGGCTAAAAATAAAATTTATGTGATTTTTATTTAAAACAAGTGCTTTTTATTTTAATTTAAATTTTGAATTTTCAAGACTTACTAAATTCCATTAGCTGGATATGTTTGAGGCCGATTTGAATTAGAATTAGAGATTTTTGAAACGTTTATATCGTCACGTAAAGCAAGACGAGATTTAGATACTCTATCATAGTTATTAAGTGCAGAATTATTATTTTCTGAATTAAAAGGTGTCACCAAATTAGAGCGATTATTTGCAAATGAATTATGAGCAGATTCAGCTTGTTCCGATGAAGCATAATTTTGATTATGATGTTGATGTTCATTGTACGCATCTATTAGTTCTTCTTCACTTTCTTGTTCGAATTCGTCATCCGAATCTTTCATTGGACGAATACTCATTTGAATTGATTTCGATTCCGAGTTGGCTTTTTTATTCTGAAATCAAAATGTTAAAATTCAAATTTAAATTTCCCGTAAAAATAAAAACGCTGTTTTTACGGAACCTTTTAAAAACAACACCCACCAATAATTTTTTTAAAAACATCACTAGTGTGTTTTTCATTGATATTAAACCTTTTATCAAAAACTAACTTTCATATACGACAGAGGAGATCTAGTACCGTATTATCTTGCGACGAAGTTCATGCACTAAAACCCGAAAACGAGATTTTAGTGCATGCACAAGCCTCATAAACCAATTTTAGACCCGGCATCAAAATCTGAAATTCATATATATGGAAAAAAAAAATTAAAAAAAATTTTCTTTTTTTTCGCATTTTAGTGCGGTGCTTAAAAACAAAATTTTATTTCAAATGCAACATTTAAATCTAAATTTTTATTGTTGATGCGCTGACAAAACCCAAAAACCGAAAATTAGCGCATGCTCTTTTACTAAGGGTTAATTTAACATTGGCCCCTATGAAGCTTGTGCATGCACTAAAATCTCGTTTTCGGGTTTTAGTGCATGAACTTCGTCGCAAGATAATACGGTACTACAAAATGATAAATTTATTTTTTATACTCTGGAAGGCGTTTTTATATAATTTTTTAAAATATACAAAAACTCACTAAAGACACCCAAACATCATCTCCTTATTTTCATTTAGAAACTCCCATAGAAAATCACATTTTGTAAAAGATTTTGACAAGATCTCTTTTTTGTTTTTGTCAAGCATTTATGACTTTGAAAAAAACGATTCCTCACAAAAATAGAATTCTTCATAAAATAAAGGTTTAAGATAATTAAAAAAAATTAATTTTTATTAAAAAATTCTGAAATTAAAATCTTGAAAAAAATTAATTTTTTAAGCTTAGTTTTAGCTTGATTATTTCTTATTTAATTTTTTCGTAAAAATGCTTTTTTTTTAATAATCTCTTTTACATTTTTTTAAGGAAGATTTTTCGAAAATTCTCTAAAATTTCACTGTTCATAATCGTGCGTCTTACATTTAAATCAATTTTTTTTAAATCCTTAAATGCTTGGCAATGTTGTTTTTAAAAAATAGATGGGTATGGTTTTTTCTAGGGTCCATTTTTAAAATAATTTACCAGAATTTTGCAACCCTTATACAAAAAAGCTGCTTATACGGCGTTAAAGCAGTGTTTAATCATGGTTTATTTTGAGCGTTTATACTTTTACGGTTCAAATAAAAAACTTTGTTTTTTTAAATTACCCTCTTTTCTTCTTCATTTTTCAAAAGATCAAACAAACTATGGCCAAGTTTAACTCTGTGAATAAAGTATCTAAATAATTAGAAAATATTTACATTTTTATTTTGATTCTACCTTGAATAAACATTTTATAAAAATAAATTTTTAAATTCTAAATATTATTTCTATGGTTTTATTCGATTTTTGATGTTATTTTATAACATGCAGAGATGACTTAAAATTAGAAAAAAAAATTTCGAGTACCTGAAAATCTAAGTTTGTTATTTTTCAAACAAATTAGATTTTTTAAAAAATATTTTGACCAAACAAAAAAGGCCAAACACGATTGAAAAACCAGTCTTTCAATTTATTATCAATTTTTTTATGATTTTAAATAAAAATTTACATCGAATAAAATTTAATTTTAAAATACGTGTTAACGTATTGTCTCGATTTTAAGAACATGTAACTATAATTATAGCGACATGTTCTTAATTATAGAACACTGGATTTCAAAACGCTATAAGGACATGTCACTAATAACGAAAATG